>CATIWJ010091241.1:0-45331 GCA_949640765.1 Croton laevigatus | reverse complement strand
TTTTTTTTCATGCATCTTGCTATGTGCTTTTGTGTGCTTTCCTGCTACATGTTATTTCATCTATATATTTTGCATTTTCATTTTTTTAGTTGGGTTGCCATTTATATGCATTAATCCATGATAAATATTGGGTTACTCAGGCGATAGCTGCATTTGTGGGACTATTCATTGGTCTTACCCTTGGACTTTTGATTGTTGCCATCTCTGGAGCAGTTTTCCTATGGCTTTATGGAAGCTTTTGGACTACAGTATTTGTCATTTTTATGGGAGGTAATTCTTTTTGCTATTATTCCGAAGCATGCACTATCTATGTTTGATTGTTTATCAAGGTGTGCTAAGTTCAGCGGTTTTTCCCCTCTTTTGATTCAGGGTTGGCATTCATGTTGAGCCATGAACGTCTTGCACTTTTCATCACTACTGTTTACTCCATATATTGTGCATGGACATATGTTGGATGGCTTGGCTTGCTTTTAGCCTTGAATCTGTCTTTTGTCTCAAGCGATGTTCTGGTATATTTTCTAAAGAATAACGTCAACCAACGTGGTGGAAGATCCAATAGATTCCCTGAACAGTCTGCAGGAGTGGATGGTCAACCAGGATTCTCCACTGACGAGTCTTTTTATGCTTCTTTCTCTGATACTAGCCCAGGTTCATCATCAGATCGTAGCTCTGGAGTACCTTCAACCAGTGGGGCTGATGCTGAGTTGACTTCTGAGGAAGAAGTTATTAGGTTGTTGAACTGTGCTGATCACTATTCAGCGCTGGGTTTTTCCCGGTATGAGAATGTGGATGTATCTCTACTAAAGAGGGAGTACAGAAAAAAGGTATATTATTCTTCTGCTCACTTTATATTGTTCATTGTGATATTCTATTTCAAATTCAAAGAATCTTCTCAATCTCTCTATATATAGTAAGTGAACCAATATCCGGCGGTTTGATGCTCACTTGGAAATGCTTTACATGCTTCTAGCCACACGATTATATATGCTTGCATGGGGTTCAAATGATCTCTTGTAGCTTTCTACAGATATTTTCAGATACTCTGATATCTTTTATAATCAGTGAAGTGAAAAATATTGTTTGTTTAATTTTCAAGGAATTCTTTTGATTTGTTTGTTAGGCAATGCTGGTTCATCCTGACAAGAATATGGGTAATGAGAAGGCTGCAGAAGCTTTTAAGAAACTTCAAAATGCGTACGAGGTAAAGTTATGGACTTCTTTTCTGTTTATTACATTAACAGACACATGCGATTTCACTTTTGACAATAGTATTGCTATTTCAACATCTTTTAGGTTTTGTTAGACTCCTCGAAGAGAAAAGCATATGATGATGAATTAAGAAGGGAAGAGTTGCTGAACTATTTCCGCAGGTCTCAAAGCATTTCTCAGAAGGTTTGAACATATTTGTTTTTGTTGTGTTTAACACATTCCCTCTTCTTTCCGTCCACTGGCTTACTTCATCAAGAGTTTCTGTGTTTTTACAATTTCGTCCTTTACTTCTTTGGTCCTTTTTAAGGCTGAACAGTCATCTGCATTACTGTAGATTGAACCATTGGATACGAGAAAGAAAAGAACGGGAATAATAAAATAAGAGATAAAGAGTGTGAAAAGAAGGAAAACTTGCATTGATATACTTTACTGAATTGATATTTCATTCTTGAAACACAAATAACAAGTTACTTTGGGTTCACTTTATATAGGCAAACCTAGTTTTTCACAAATACTAAGAAAGTATTTTAACTAATATATTGTCAATTTATTCCAAATATACCAATATTCAAGTCCTTGCAAGTGACTTTCATAATTCTGGGGGGTGTATTTGGAATAAATTAATACAATATGTTAGTTAAACTATTTCTTTAATATTTGCAAAAAACAAATGTGCTTATATAAAAAGAATAGAGGGAGTATTTATGAATTATGATGAGCTTGTTCTATGTTAGAAGCTTCAAACTGGGAAAATTGTGAAAATAAATAAATAAACTGGAAAAGTGACCTATCCCTCACTTATGGAAATCCAAAATGGTGAAACCCTCTATATTTTATGACTAGGAATTTACTTAATGTACCATATAGGAACAAAATTACATTAAAAATTTGTCTTCAAGGTCTCTGCCAGGCCTTTCATTTCATTTTGTTCTGACTTTTCTTCCCAAGACACACAATTTTAATTTGGCTTCCTACGCAAATTTGATTGTTCAGAATGGAGAGCGTAGTTTCTTTGCATCTGGATTTGGTCGTTCAGAGGCTGAAGATGAAGACCCATTTAGAGAATCAAGACACATAGCTTGCAAAAGGTGCAATAATTTTCATTTCTGGGTACACACGTCGAAGTCAAAGTCTCAAGCAAGATGGTGTCAGGTTTTTTCTTAACCATAATGAAAAGAGAATTGAATCCATTTAGTATAGCTTGTTGTGTGCTTATATTTAACTCAGGGTATTTTGCTTTCATAGGATTGCAAAGAGTTTCACCAAGCAAAAGATGGAGATGGATGGGTTGAGCAATCGTCCCAACCATTCTTTTTCGGGTTACTGCAGAAGGTATGTACGCACTGCTTTTACATGAAACTGGCTAGTTCTTTGCATGTGGAGATACAGAAAAGAACACATACTATTATGACTTTAAAATTTTTGAATTATCCTGGAGCATTTTTGAGTTGTCTTTTTCTTCTGCAGGTTGATGCTCCCACCGCATATGTTTGTGCAGATAGCAAGATATATGATGCCACTGAATGGTACATTTGTCAGGTAAGTCAATTTCTTCATGATTAGATGTGAACCGTTTACCAAAACTGGTTTAAACGGCTGATGAGCAATAGACTTGAGCTATCTGATAAATAACTTATAAACGATGGTAGGACTTATTTGTGAGTAAATGATAAAATGAAAAACGTATTTTGATAGAGTTAAATATGAATAACATGATTTATGTTGGGGTTTTTGAAAAGAAATGTGGGTATAATAGTCTTTTATTTGGTCAAACATTTTCTGTTTATAAGCAGGAAATAATTTTTGGTAACCATGCCAGCATACTGCATATAATTTAAGAACTGCTTACAATTGACCAACTTATAAGCTTTGGTAAACACTACCAAAAACTTATTGGAAGATCTCTGTATCAGTCACTATTAATGAGGGGACTGATATTGTAGGCAGAATTTGTTCCCAAAGACAATTTGATAATTTTTTGTGGTGAACTGATATAATACTGTATTTGGTATTTCATCAATACTTTTTCAACTGCAAGTTATTTACACCAATTGAAAATTAGTTCTAGCCCAATAGAATATTCAGTAGAGCTTTCGTGTGGAAACACCTGCTTGTGTATGCTCAAATACCGGGTATGGACTGAATGTGTGGAATGTTAAATTTTGGTGCAGGGAATGAGATGTCCAGCGAACACTCACAAGCCTAGCTTTCATGTCAACACTAGTGTCACTAACAAGCATAATACCAGCAAGGGACCAGGTTCAGGACCAAGAAGAGGATCGAACATGGAAGAAACAATGACTGAGGAAGAATTCTTCGAGTGGTTTCAAAGCGCGATGCAAGCAGGCGTTTTTGGTGGTGGTACCTCTTCGGAGAGCCCGCCTGCAAAAGCTGGAAATGGTGGCCCTAAGGGCAGTAGTGGCAGTGGCAGTGGAAATAGCAATACAAGTAGCAATAAGAGGAAGAAAAAAGGCAAAAAGCAATGGTGAAAGTTAAATACTTTGATTGATTCTCTCTAATTTTGTATGCATTTACCCCAACCCTATAAAAAGGGCTTATAAGAAATATCAATGGATCTTTTACTAAATGAAGGCCTGAAGAAAAAGAAGTTTGAATCAATGGATCGAGTTGTTATCATACAGTGTTTAGTGTAGAGTTTCTTTCAATAGGCTCTATTATCCTCGCTCTTTCTGGGAAGGAGGAAACGCCACAGCAGACGAGGTGCTAACATGGGAGGCAAACTGGAGACGAATTTATAGGAAGGGTACAGAAAAGCATCACTAAGCGATTTGCTGCCAAATCAGCCTCTTCTCAAAAAGATAAAAATTGCCCAAATCAGGTGGAAATTCTTATTGTGGTTAGCTTGGAATTGAGCTACCGTCTGGTTATCACTGTAAAGAGAGATCACAGTAAAATACACTAAAGATTCATATATTGAAAAGGCCATAAAAACTTAGGAATTTGAAGCTCATTTATGCTGTTCAAAGAAGTAAAATGCCATTTTGCAATGTACAAGTCATACAAAGATAAAAGAGATAAGCTTAACTTGTCACTTATTCGAACTTGATTACCAGTCTTCATTAATTTAAAAGATGAATTATTCTTTTAGTTCTGATAAAACGAAATGAATTGCACTTAAACGACACAAAAAGTAAGCAAGTTTCAACTTAGCAGAATTCAGCTCATTTACCTCCCTAATTAAAGGACGAAAAGGTTGGGAAAAAAAAAAAAGAGTAGTCAGCGTATACATTAATATTATCATCATAATGATTTTTTTACATTGTTTTGATTTTATTTTTATTCTATTAATCAATCATATAAATACATATAAATATAAACACTTTGTTACAAATACTTTACCACATAGATCTTAATTAAAGATATAAATAAAAGTATTTTACCATTGAACGCATAGATGATTGGTTGATCTTAATTAAAGGTTTCAAATTTGAATCTTGGGAATGCAGTAATGTTAAAATTCCATAGAAAGTTTTCTGCCAAACAAAAGATTAAATCTTTAATTATGAAATGGAAATGGTATTTATTTTAAGGGCTGATAAAAGATTTATTTCTGACCATAAAATTACAAATATAGCCCTGAGGATCTCCTTAATCACAAAACGCCCCAACTTATTTAAATAAGAAACCGGCTCAACTTTTTTCCTGCTCCTGGGAAAAAACTCATTCGTCAATGGAGACGCTTTTGCATACCATTACGGCAACTTATCCAAACCCAAAAAGGGTTAACGGTAATGGGTTTAGTTGGAATAGAACCGCAAGCTTAACTTTTGCGAATGGTTACTCTTCTAAGGAGCTTTTCACTTCGCCAAAGGTTTTACTTGGATTGAGGAAATCGGTAATCGTTGAGGCACAGAAGAATAAGAACAGCAAGAAAGAGGACACCCACAGCTTTATTCCCAAGCCAGATGAAGCCACTGGTCCATTTCCTGAAGCTGTTCTGCTTAAAGAGGTCATTTTGACATAACCCACCTTTTTTTAAAACCTTATCTTGATGTTTTCTAGTTTTCCTTATTTTTTCCTTTTTCCTTATGGTTTTAAGCTATTCTAGCAAATGGGTTTCGTTTGTTTGAGATTTTGGAGACTAAAATTGCTAATCTTATCTTGATATGTGAACAAAGTCCGTTTCCTTTTTCGTTTTTGTCATAGCATTTCTTCTAAGTTTGAGTTTTTTTTTTTATTATTATTCATTTTGAACCCTTGATTTGTTTTTGATTTGATATTGAGATGGGTGTTTTTATTTTGGGTTTCAGAAGAAGGTGCAGGAAGATGGTAAACTTATCCCTGACTTTGCTGATGCTGAAGAGGGTAAAATTTTAATCTAATTCTTAATTGGTGAGCCTTTTTTTTGTATAACTCACTAAATTTTAGCTAATATATGGTTTTGTTAATGGATTTGCAGAGAAGCTTTATGAATTTTTGAGCCTTGAGCTAGAAAGTGATACGAAATTGGATCGTAGTAAGTGTTTTTCAATTCAGCTCTTCTTGGTGTCCATTGTTTTTATAAGTTGGCTGTTGAATGAGTTCTTCCATGAATCATATTTTTAACCAAATTAGTGTCTTTTCAGTTGTAATCTATGAATTCATGGAAAATTTATAAGGATATAGTGTTTTTTAACAAGCCTTGAAGGGGATTTAGACTAATTCTTGTGGATCATCATCTTGCTTGTTTTGTTTCTGCAGTGCGCCACTACGAAGTGGTTTATCTAATCCATGAGAAGCATGATGAAGAGGTTGATAGTGTTAATCAGAAAGTACAAGGTGACATTTTTTAGCTTGCATTCTTGATAAATTTTTTAACTCCATTTATCAATTTAGTTCACAAATTACTTTGATTTTGCATACTGGTTGGTTCTTCTTTCTCATCACTATAATGAATTCTACTCATGTGCCATAAAAAGTGTTCCTTTTTGGCTTATAAGTTGGCTGCTTTCCTAGAATATGCAACTTGATGCTATGCAACTAGAGCATGTTTGTAGAGCTGGAGGCTATTCCTGCCATTGTTAACTTTCTCTGCAATCTGCCTCAGTAACTCAATTATAAGTTCCTTATGAAACCCTTTTTCTGATGCTATTTCCTGTTGCTTCCAAAGGATCTCTCTATTCAATTTTCCAAGTTGTTTAGCATGCCTTTAGTAATTGCTTGAGAACATGGTCTGAGAAATAGATGAAACTTACGGAAGTTTGGCATTGCTTAAAACCAGCTGTTAAGCACTTTTTAGTTTAAAACTTGTCCATTTACCTGTTTGTCTGCACTTTTTTTACTCATAAGCTGTTTTAATAAAAGTAGGAAAGCGCTGCTTTTCTCAACATGCTTTTTAAAAGCTAAAAGCAGAAAAAAGCTTCAGTTTTGTGAACATCTTAAACACTTGTTGCAGATTTTCTGCGGGAGAAGAAAGGTAAGATATGGAGGCTGAACGATTGGGGAATGAGAAGATTAGCTTACAAGATACAGAAAACCTTGAACGCTCATTACATTTTGATGAATTTTGAGATAGAAGCTAAATGGATCAATGACTTCAAAACCATGCTAGATAAGGATGAAAGAGTTATTCGACACCTCGTTATAAAGAGAGATGAAGCTATAACAGAGGATTGCCCACCTCCACCTGAGTTCCACACTTTGCGCGCAGGTATGGATGATAATGACGATGATGAGGAGGAGGATTTAGATTATGATGATGATGGTGAAGATTACGACGAGGAATGGGATGGTGAGGAAGATGGTGTTATAGTAATTAACAGTGATGATATTGATGATGGTGATGAAGATTTGAATAATGAATCAAGTCTTGTAAATGATAAAGGAAGAAGAACTCAGAAACCTGAAAGAGTAGGAAGAAGGTAGTTTCTTTATAGTTTTAAGGCCCCTCAATTGGGTTGAAGAACTTGCAGGCTAAGTAGGTGTAGTATAGTTCTGTTTCTACAGGTTTTGTTCTATTTTTATGTATTAATAATATAATGGAAAATGAACAAAGCTTTACCTTTTCTGCCCGATAGGTAAGATTAATGGAAGAATTGGCAATAAGACAAAGTCCATTAAAACCTACAAAAAGACCGCTTAATCCTCATGTGTTGAACAAGCAACAGAAAGACTCCATTTTTAAAGGATCTTTCTACAATTGTACCAATTTTAGACATTTTAATTTCTCCATATAACCAATCTTAAAATATAGCATTTTCATCACTTCACCAAAAAATCAGAAAAGAGAAAAGAAAGAAACAATGGAAGCTTCAACCTGTATTATCACTATAGCTTCTATAATCCTTTTCCTTGTGCCAACTTGTTATTCCAATCCATTGATGCTACAAGGGTTAAATTACAATTCTATCCCTGAAAATGATGCTGATCTTCTTGAATTTGCACTCAATTTGGAATTTCTAGAAGCTGAGTTCTTTTTACATGGAGCTTTGGGCCATGGTTTGGATACTTTTGCTCCGAGGTTGGGTATGGGAGGTCCATCTCCTATTGGTGCTAGAAGAGCTAATCTTGATACTTTAACGAGGGATGTCATTATGCAATTTGGTTGGCAAGAACTGGGACATTTGAGGTTTGATATTTTTCTCTTCTATTTAAAGGGTCTTTGATATTACTTAAAATCGCTTTTTAATTTAAAAGTCATTTATTTATATGTGCTTTTCTGTTTTTTTTTTTTTAATTTTTAAGTTATTTTTATAAATACATCAAAATGCTACTTTTTTATAAGTATTTTTTATAGGAGAAAAGGAAAAAAACACAAGTAATGTCAAATACCCACTTAAGTTTTATGTTCATTAAACACAAGTTTTAGGAGATTAATTTTGAAAAGAGTTTCTACAATTTTAAATGAATTTTGTAGGATTCATAACTTTTTTAAAAGTTCGAATTTTCTATCTGATTATGATTAAAAATGTGATTACTGTTTAAAACAGGGCGATTAAGAACAAAGTAAGAGGAATCCCAAGACCATTGTTGGATTTGAGGGCAGAAACATTTGCAAATGCTATGAACAAGGCATTTGGGAAGAAACTATCTCCACCATTTGATCCTTATGCATCTTCTCTGAACTTTCTCCTTGCTACTTATATGATTCCTTATGTAACCCTCTCTTCTTATGTTGGAATTAACCAAAAACTTGAAGGCACTGCTTCAAAACAGGTAAAAAAAAAAAATTACTCTTTCAAATTTATTTTTTTAAAAAAAACAATGTTATTAGACCCGGACCCGCAATTTATATAGTATTTTGGTACAGTGTAGATCCAAACTCATGACTAGTTCTTGAGTTTGGCATTACTTATGCTTTTCTCTTTTTTTTACTCATACAAGAAGTAGCATTTTGCTGTTTTTTTAAACACAATTTAAAAATAAAAGTAAAAAAATCAGACAAACAAAGATAAATGACTGATTTTTTAAAGTTAAAATATACTTTTAAGCAATGCCAAACCCCATTTATAAGTCGGTCCATTCTGGATCCATCAATACTGATGAAAAAAAACTGCACTTATTGTAACAAAATATGTATATGTATACAGGTAGTTGCAGGGGTTTTGGCAGTGATATCAGGACAAGATGCAGTAATAAGAGCAATGCTATACAAAAGAGCAATGGAGAAAGTGGAACCATATGGAATAACAGTAGCGGAATTCACAGATAGAATTTCAGATTTAAGAAATATGTTAGGAAATGCAGGAAGAAAAGATCAAGGGCTTGTAGTACCAAATCATCATCATCATCAAGAAAAAGAAGAAGCTGAAGGAAAAATCAGAGGAAATATATTATCAGGAAACAGAAATTCACTTGGGTTTGCAAGATCACCTCAAGAAACTCTTAGAATTGTGTATTTTGATGGTGATGAACATGTTGCTGGTGGGTTTTTCCCTCAAGGAGCTAATGGTCATATTGCTACATCTTATTTGCAATATAATCATAATTATGCTTAATTTCAATTTCGTTTTCCAAAAAATAATTTTTTTATTTATTATTGTTTGGAATAAATTTTTTTTGTTTAATGTTGTTTGAGTTGAGAAAGTAATAAAAGATTAGCTTTTGGATTTTTGCAATTCCTTTCTCTTTGATTTTTTGTTAATCTCATTTAATCTTCAATTCAATCATGTTAATAGCCTTATTATTGATCATGATTATATTATTAATTAAACATAAAATAGGCAAATATTTTCAATTACTTGTATAAATTGTAACTTAAAATATTTTATGATAGAGCAAAATTCTTGACTTTTGCGGTCGCCTAATAACTTTAGCAGTATTCAACAATAGTTTTTCAATTTACTAGTCGAAATACTAAATGCTATTCTTTCAATTTACTAGTCGAAATACTAAATGTTATGGCAATAGCTTAGAGTTACCCAAACAAAGGACTGGTCTATCCAAAAGACAATAACAACTCAAGAGGACTAAATTGAAAGAAAGTACTTCTTCATTTTAACCACACTAAGAACCTGAATCTTTCATTTACACAAGGAGACATGTTTAAGGATATAAAAATCTAACACGCTTTATGGTTACATTTATGTACACAGACTAAAAGTTGAAATCTTTTTCTAAGCAGTTTCTGATTATGTCTGATGTTTCAAAAAATTGCGACTTTTATCTTAAAGAAAGTGTCACATTGTTATATTATTTCAATTCCTAAAAACTTAAACTTTTACTATTCACTTGCTTTTTCTTCCCTATTTTTTGTTCTGAAAATGCCCTCAAAAAGTAAGAGAGAAAAGATGATTTTGTATTGACTTTGTCTGCACCTGTTCTACATATTCCTGCAAAAAGGTGATTGCAAATCATCAAGCAATGAGTTGGGGGAGGCTAGAACATCATTTTTGGTCCGCTAGTTCTAAGACAAAGCTAGTAGAGGTTTTAACTTCTATATTGTATATTGAAATTGTATATAGTTGGTTTTCTATTCAATGTTGAAGTTGTGAAGAAACTTCACAATTGCCTCTGATAATTTTCATGATCCTAACAAATCCAGTAATCCATTAAATTAATAATAGCATTTATGTTTCATGGAGTGAAATCCAAATGAACAAAGCTCAGCAAGTAATAATTTTAGTGTTCAAAGGCGTTTAATTTTCTGTTCAAATGTAAAGGAAAATGTAAGAAGTTTCTTGGATGAATTTTTTTTTTTTTTGAAAAAAAAAAGGATTAAAGAATAAAGAGGATTAAATTAATTTTCAAAAACTAAGATTCTAAATGGTGAATCCCATCACAATATACAAGGACTAAATTATAATTTACTAGAGCATATAAAAGGGATTTTTTTTTAAAAATAAAATAAAATAAAATAAATTATATGTAAACTCAAACACATCCTAATTAGTAGAAGAACAAGTGAAAATTAGTTAGTTAAATGTCATAATGCTAATATTAGTAGCCTATTGATTAGCGCTAATTAGGCATTGTATTGTCCTTCCTATTCCTAATCTTGCTCTAATCTCAGTTGAATAAGTAATACTTCTAATTAAATTGCCACGTGTCAAGTTCAAATTCAACACAACCATCACCACTTGCTGTTACTATATATACAATACCATCCTGTATTAGAAATTTCATAGTAGCTTCTAATACATAATTATGGCTCCTAATCCTACATTTGCTTCTCTAATTCTTCTCCTCCTCCACTTCACTCCAATCTCTGGTTCAAGCTTGAACCCCCTTATTTTACCAGCTGAGAAAAAAGATTCCCATCATGTCTCGTGCTCAGTACCAGAATCTGATATCGATCTTCTCGAATTTCCACTGAACTTGGAGTATCTTTCAGCTGAGTTCTTTCTGTATGGCTCAACTGGCCAAGGTTTGGATAGGCATGAACCATCTTTAGCTGCTGGAGGTCCAAGACCTATTGGTGCAAAAATGGCTAAGCTTGACACTTTTACTAGAGACATTATGGAGCAATTTGGATGGCAAGCAGTTGGACACATCAGGTATGAAATATAGGAAAAGAAGAGGATGTTTGCAATTGCTTAAAAGCAGCTTTTAAGCACTTTTAACTTAAAAAGGCATCAATTTACTTGTTTGTTTGGCCTTTTAATCTGCTTATGATAAGTTGTTTTAATAAAAGCAACAAAATGCTGAATTTTTAAAAGCTAAAAGCAGGAAGGCTCAAGCAATCGGGAGTTGAATATGCTTGTCAAATATTTGTTCCAAAAAAAAAGGGGGAAAATAATAAACAATAATCTTATGCAGGGCAATTAAGAAGAGATTAGAGGGATTTCCAAGGCCATTGTTGGATTTAAGGGCAGAATCATTTGCAAAAATTATAGACTTGGCACTTGGAAGAGAACTTTCTCCACCTTATGACCCTTATGCCTCAGGAATTCACTTCCTCATTGCAGGCTACATGATCCCTTATGTTAGTCTCACAGGTTACATTGGAATAAACCAAAGACTCCAGGGCTCTGCTTCTAAGCAGGTACAATCCAATACCCTGAATTTTAACACTGGAAACTATAACTAATAACTAACTACAAATTTCAAATTGTTGATTTATCAAATTTTTGTGTGTATATAAAGCTTCTTGCAGGTCTTCTTGCAATGGTTTCAGGACAAGATGCAATAATCCGAGGATTACTATATGAGCAAGCATTCGAGAAGGTGACTCCATATGATATAACAGTTGCAGAGTTCACAGATCGCATTTCGGATCTAAGAAATAGGTTGGGACACAGAGGTCTAAAAGATGAGGGACTTATAGTTCCTGATTTCCAGCCAGAAAACAGAATTAGAGGTAATCTGCTTGCTGGAAACCAGAATTCAGTTGGGTTTGCAAGATCACCTGGAGAAGTACTGAGAATTGTGTATGGAGGAGGTAATGAACGAGCTCCCGGCGGTTTCTTCCCACATGGAGCTAATGGTCGTATTGCTACATCTTACATTCACTAAATGTTGCATATGCAGCTATTATGGCTAAGGCATATGAAAAATAATAGTGGGTGATATTCTGTTGTTGAGTGTTTCAACTTCATGAATTTTTTTGATACAGCAATAAATTTTAGACTTTATAGAATGTGATTGAGCTTCTGCCTTACCGTTTTCCTAATGATGTGTGTGTGAGAGCATGCGTGCACAAGCCTAGTTGGTTTTGTGAACTAAAGCAAATCCTTGAAGCAAATCGATTACGTACCATGACAGGTGCAAATAATATAAGAGAGACCAAAATACTACGAAAATGTGTGGAATGAAAATATATTGGTTTTATTGTGAAGATTTTGTTATGAATATGCCTATTATACATACAATACGCCAAGGATGACAATGCGTTGATCCTCTTCTGCCTATAAGTTCATGGATAGCTACTCATACATCTAACTACATCTAACTCTCTCAACTCAAGTTCAATCAATTTGAAAATTTGACTTTAACCAGAACAAAAAGAGACTGACTTTTGAATGTGTAGAAGCAGATTCCAGAATTCACCTTGCTGTTTAAGTGCAGCCACGGCGGATATAAGATAGAATCCTTCTGCACAAGGCACCAAAATTTTATGGTGAATATAAGATAATGATAAATAAGCACAGGTATTTTGTATTACACGTTTCTCAATCCCACATATTTACCTGACAAAAGATGACAGAAGAAACAGAAATCGATCATTCTAAGAACCGTCTTGTAAGAGTTCATCTTGATTATTCAACCATATGCCACAATGGTATCCAGAATGTAAATCGGCCCTAGATGACCAAAGCTATTAAACAAGCCCCTGACTAACACATTCCAAGTTGCCAAATTCGGACAAATTCCCTCATTTAGCATCTTATTAAAATACTTGATAGCTTCGTCTACTCCTATCTGATCACAAATTCCCCATAGAAGACTTGTGTGTCCAATTATGTCTGGGTGCCACTCTCCTTTGGTACTTAATTTATCTACAAGCTTAACTGCATTCTGAACTTTGCCTTGCTTACAATAGGCATAGATTAGCGTGTTGAATGTGATACTGTCAGGCTTCAAACCTTCTATTAGCATTTTCGCGATAAGTTTCAAAGCCTCTTCAAACATTTCAGCATGGCAAAATCCACTTAAAATGGTATTGTAACTCACTAAATTTAGGTCAGTATTGTTCTCTTCCATCTCCCTTATAAGTCTGAGGGCTTCCTTCATTCTTTTTGCTTTCAAAAGACCATCTAACAGTTCATTATATGATGTAACATTAGGTGAACAACCATATAATCCCATCTGATTAAACATTTTTATGGCCCATTCTAACCTTCCACTGCAACATAAACCTTTGATAAATATATTGAATGTAATTGTATTTGGAGGACAACTGGCGTTTGCCATTTTCTCCAGAAGACAATGAGCTTGGTCGAACAAAGAATTCCTGCAAAGAATGTCTACCATGCTAGTATACACTACAACATTAGGGATGCAACCCTTAGTCATCATATTGTTCCACATTTCAGATGCACCAACCAAGTCATTTGCTTTAGCAAATCCATCGATGAGTGAACCATATGTAGTCACATTCGGGGAGTAGCCACTTCCCTCCATATTCAAGAAAAAAGACAAAGCTTCTCCCATTTTCCCATGGGAGCAAAGACCGTGTATCAGAGTGTTATATGCAACAACATTGGGCTTAAATCCTTCTTCAATCATTTGATTCCATATATCAAGTGCTTCATACACTCTCCTGCATAGAAAATACCCTTTTATCAAAGAAGTAAAGGTGTGCATATTGGGGCTACAACCTCTAATGAACATCTTTGCCCAAACTGCAAGAGCCAATTCAATATGTCCTGCATCCGAAAGAAAATTTAGTACTGTTGAGTATGTAACGACATTTGGGTCAATTCCTTTATCCTCCATTTGACCGAAAAGCTGAAATGCCTCGTTTATTCTGTATTCTTGGAAAAACCCTTTTATTAAAGCATTGTAAACAGACACACAAGGTTGAAATTTCATGGCAAGTTCCTTCGCTTCTTCCACCTTACCAAGCTTACACATAGAGGATATTACAGTTGTGTAGCTAATGACATCTGGATTACATCCCTTATTCGACATTTCAACGAGCAATTTGCAAGCTCCATCAACCCTATTATTCTTACACAAAGCCTTCAAAAGAATGTTATAGGTATAAACATTGGGTTCCATCCCATCTTTCTTCATATTGCTATATATAGGATTAATCATTTGAAACCTATTCTCACTAAGCAATGCATCCAAAAGATGATTATAAATCTTGACAGTGGGTTTACAACCTAATTCCCCAATTCTATAGAACGTTTTCAATGCTTGCTCAGCTAGACCCATTCGCCGATAAGTATTTATCACAGAAATAAACAAATCCTCACAACAACTAACTCCTTCTAATTTCATTTGCTGCAAAAGGTACTGCACACCATTAACATCACCTTCAAGACCAAGTTTTTCAATCATAGCTTGGTATGTTAAAGAGGTGTGTTGAAAAGCTTGTGAATTGGCAATTGATTTAAAATAATCTAGAGCCAATACAATACTGGGTTCACCTTTTAACCTCGTTAAAACCTCATATTCTTTGATGTTGGATTCTTTTTGCTCATTTTGGGGTTTATTGTTAGAATTGAGAATTGGGTTTGTGTTTAAAACAAAGGGGATAACAGGTTTTTGAACCTTTAACAGTAAGGAACATCCCTTTTTCAGATACATTCTAGAACTGTATAAACTCACAATTTAACCAATCAAAAAAGCTTAATCATTCCAAAAGATGAAAACTTTAAAACTTACGAAAACGCATACCTTGAAGAAGAAGAAGAAGAAGACCCCCAGCTTGATTGAATTGAGGAGTCTCTGAAAGAAGAAGGAATTGACATTGCTGCTGTATCAAAACATTAAAAAAAAAGAGCCATCTAACCGACTCCGTTTTTAGAACCCATAATAAGGTCTGGGGTTTTAAATTCAAAAATATAGGGGGTCTTTTATACAATTTGAAAATTAAGAGGATTTAAACGAAATATTAGTAGAAAACCTTTACCTGGTTTATTTTCGGACTGCAGAGCGAATCGGGACATAAACACAGTTTTTCTTAGTACACTCTACAAATTAAGGTTCGTGTTCTCCGCTTATGTTTCATTGATGCTTTTTTTTTTTTTTTGAGATTGAAATTCTATTTTGTTAGATTAATCCCGATTTGCAGATCTGTTTTCATTGAAAAGTCTTTATCTTTGCTTGATTTGTATCTGAATTGTTTGATTTTTTTTATTGGATTTTGTAAATTGAAACTGGGTATTATTACTTATGAGTTCCCTTTTCTTTTTTGTAATGTTAAGATAGATTTTTTTATCTTATTTTTTGTGCTTCCTTGTTCAGCATATTTTATATCAATTTGAAATAGAAACCATGGCTGGGCATAATGATTCTGGTGCATCTGAGAAGAAATCAAGTGAAGCAGCAGCTAATGATTTACAGACATTCAGTGCTGAAATTTTGCAAAGTAACATGAAAGTCATATATTACAGGTTTGTTCCTGAATTCTGAAGAATTTCAATGTTTGTCTAGTTGTCTATGGTATTCCTAGATTGACCTTCCAATAGTGCAAATTTCGCTGAAAATGTGGCTTGAATAGGGTCATTGAAATGGGTTTAGGGTTATGATTTTGGGTATAAGCGGGTTATGCTAGATGCTTCATATCCATAGCAACTGGAGTATATAGGAACATGTAGAACGAGGTTTCTTTTTTCGATTCAAATATTCAATAACATTTGGATCTGCAAGTTGAAACTTGTCTGAGACAACAAATTTTGTCTAAAACTTAAGTTTATTTTTCATAACTGACTTGGGTTCCACAACTATGTTATTGAAAATTTTTGAGAGCATTTGAATTTGTTTAATGGGCACTACAAGCAAATTGTATCACTAATGATGTAATAAATATAAGTTTTGTATCTTTTGCAGCCGAACATTTTTATCAATCATTGGTGGGGTGATTGCTGGAATTTTGGGATACACGGGTCTAACTGGATTTATCTTTTATTTCCTTATCATGGCAATCACTTCGGTCGGACTTATAGCCAAAACAAAGTTTTCTGTCCATTCGTACTTCGATTCTTGGAACAGGGTTGTTCTTGATGGCTTCCTTGGTGGGCTTATGGTATGCTTTATCTTTTAGTTAATACTTAATCTCATTTCTTTCTCTTCTGGTTTTCCTGTTGGATGAGTTTAATTATAGGTTTCTTGCGTAAAACTGTTATATATTCTTAATCATATTGAAATAGACAATTATATTACTTTTAGGCTAATATGTTCACTTAGATTGATAAAACTTCATCTTCTGGATATCTTGTGTTCTTAGTTTCACTGAACTAACATAATCTCTTTATGTTTTTGCAGTCATTTGTGCTCTTCTGGACGTATCCTTTCGTTATTTTGGATTCTTTTCTGCTTTGCTTAAAACTATGATTGCAACCATCTTTCTTTACTTCCATAATCAAGTAATTCAAAATTAAGATTTTTCTCATCTTTTATTACTTTGTTTCATTTCTTAATATTTGATAATATACACCAAAATTTTGTTTCGTTCAGCTTCTATTGATTGACAAATCAATGGATGCTTGAAAACCTTTCTTACAAATATTCTGTAGATTTCAGAAACATTAATTTTCACTTTGTTATTCGTTCTTTTTATGGTTCTTCCTTGACATGAAATAAGATTTGCATACGATTTCGTGCATATATTCTGATGAGGTATCTACTACACATCTTAGATGGAAGCAAAACTGCATCGGTGCCATTTATTACAGAACAAGAACAAGGATCACATATTATTCTTCTGTTTTCTGAAACATGGTTCAACAAACCCATGTTCTTTAGGCTTGATTGTAAAAGAGTGAAACCTTTTTTTGTAGGGATATTTGCTTTTGAAATGATACCCTTTTTATTTTAATGTTCATTATTGATAATTAAGTTTAGATATCTTTTTATCTGCCTGTGATTTCAATTAGTCCTCATATATAGTTACCCCAAGAAGGTTTGATCTTTGGTGACATCCCTCTGTTTGATATAGTAATGCGGTATTGAATTATGCATTTCATAATAAAGTTTGTTTCTAGGACCCGTCTTTTTTTTTTCCTTCTGCTTTCTATCACTAGCCCCTGTCTCTCTCTCTCTTCATTTGATTCCATCCTTGTATAAACGGGAGAGATCATGTTAAAAATGCATTTTCTTTAGCCATATTTCCTAAAAAAAAATTTAGAACATCTCTAATGGTAACCCGCATTGTTTTAATCCACTTGCTATATTAGAAAAATAGAAGAATTTGCTCTCTAATGCAAATATGCATTGAGGATGTGAAGTTGATGTGGACTAAACTAGACAATATTTAGATTTATGGTGATTATAATTGGTTCACATATTAAATTATAATTTTAAAATGAAAAATATAAAATAAAATGAAAAGTTTTGCATTAGAGATAAAATTGTAAAATTGAATGTCTACTTATAGACATTCACTTTCACACTTTCTATTATATAGTATATATAAGTCCATAGAAGTGTTGCCAAGACAGTGCGTATTATTTATATGGGTCTTGAAAGCAAACAAAACATCTCGGAAATTAATTAATAACAGTAAATAGCATTAAGTTCCCATAATGTAACTCAAAACCTTCATTCAGAAAAAAATGTAACTCAAAACCTAACAAAAATTCTAATAGTACATCAACTCCTGCTACCGCCTTCCGCCACCTCGTGGTGAGAAGATTGTCGCCAACGAGAGAGTTCTGTTGCTCCTTTGTGGTTCATTTTCAGTAAATTTTCAGAAATATTCTTATTTAATTATTTTCTCTATTATTTATTAGCCTTAAAATTCTTGAAAAAGATTTTCTAAAATCTAGTGTAGGGATTTACTTTTGCTAAACATAATTAAAATGTTAATTAAACAATAATAAATGACAAAAACACAGTATATCAGAAAATTACTCTTGTTCTGATGAGTATATTCAAATTGTTAAAATGGCTCCTAGGAAAGAAAAGAAAACAGATGTAAAAAGGTTCCAACTGGCAAATGTACTCTGCTATCATTAGCACAACTGGTAGAATAACTCCGAAATCTGAAAATAAAAATATGCATTCCCTAACTCAAAGATGCATTCAAATTAATGATGCCCTCAGTTCTTACAACTCTAATATATCATAGTCAGTGTAGCTTTTGGTTTTCAATTAGAGCCTCCAAATATCTCAAAAGATAATGCCATAATGGGAAAACCACCACCAATAATAACAATAATAGCAAGAAGAAGAAGAAGAAGTTGCACCAGTTAAAATGTTTAAGAAGGGCAAAATGACATAGAAGGCTCATACTGAAGACAATGCTACCACTCTGTAATGAGTTTACATCATTGGGCACATAAATCAAACATAAGGCTAACTGGAGAGACCCAAATTCCATATGAGAATAAAAATGAAGCCAGAAACAGCTTGGATCAGTGCAAATAATATGCAACTCTCAACTTAATGTGACGACAGACCAGAACTGATAACAACAATAGCAACAAAAACACCACAGGCCAACCAGCATTCCTAACCACTGGAATACCGAAAGTGAAACCAATGACTAGCATCAATTGCCCTACTACTTTATCAGATACATCATTAGGCATTATAAATGCATAGATATCAGATAAAATGCAAAAGTCCAAAACTCATAAGAACAAAAATGTCAAACCAAACATAAAATAAACGTGTAAATCAATAGCGGCTCGAAGAAACAAAGACCAAAAAACATTAAAAGTAAACTAAAACTGACAGAAAGTTAAATGCAGGTGTGAGTTAACATTTACAAGGGAAAAAATAACTAGCAAATTCATAAAAAGCCCTCAGATCTCATAAGCTTAAACCAATCATCCATGCTCATAGCGGAAACGGGGTCTATACCACAAATCACATCCAAATGTTGCCCGAGCATGTGAATGTATAACTAGCACTAAATCAAATGCTATCTTTCATAGAAACTGTTTTCCATGCTCTGAAATCAGTCATCCCAAACAAATAAACACAAAGGAATATCAGGCTCATGGGAGGAACAAATAGCTATATATCACGAAATTTAATCAGTCGCTCAAACTCACAGCCAAATGTTGCCTCCTCTATTCCTCACACACTGTCTGATTCTCATTCGAAATAGCATTATCATTCATCAGAGCCTCAAAGCAAAATAGCACATACATTTACTAAGGAACATAGCTAGACAAAATATTTCAGGCGAAAACAAACAAAGCCCAGAAAGGGGATAGTTAGAAAGACAAGGATCAAATCAGATATGCCTTTAAATCGCACAAGAAAGGAACACCACAACACCATGGCTGCAACTATGCCCCGCCTCTCTGTAAGAGCAAAGCCTCATCATTAATTACACTGATGAACTCAAGTTTTCTAGCGTACTACAATTTGGTGGCAATAAAAAATTGCAGATAAAAAATAGCAGACAAAATCAGCAGCTCAAAGTCATGTCATGCAGCCGAAGTTCACTCAGTCCTTCTAGTTTTCACTAAAGAGATATGAGCAGAACCTTAAACCAACATGCAAAGACAACCAAGACCAAATTGAGTCTCAGAAAAAGAGCCACATTAAGCATTTTTCATCTATATATCCATCTCCCGGTCTATCTCTAAGAGCAAAGGCGCCAAACAAAGATTATTTCTAATACTTCCTGTGTGGTGGCATTTGGTGAGTGGAAGACTCGATCTAGGGCCACTAAAGTTTCCAAAACCTGAATTTGTTTAAAGTTAGTAGGAAACCAAAAGCAATGTTGAATAGAGTCCTGAGGGCTCAGATTAGATCAGATACGCCTTCAAATTAGAAGAAAGAAACACCACAACCCATGGCTGCTGCAACAATAAAAGGTCGGCCCGCCAAGAAAGTCGAGTGTTTCTGTTCAAATCTGATCTGACAAGAAAGAAAACACCACAACACCATGGCTGCAACCATGGAAGGTCACCCTGCCAGGAAAATCGTTACAGTATTTCTGTTCAAGTCAAATTGGACAAGAAAGAGAACACCACAACACCATGGCTGCAACTGCCTATAAAGTCGAGTATTTCTGATCTGTCTGATTTGTGAGGTTGGTTAACTGAATACATCATCATAGCCATAGTAGTCTTAATCGCGAACAAAAAATCAAAATGGAGCCGAAACAAGAAGTAGTTCTGTACCATGAAATAAGGGTTGTTGCCGACATAAGAAACTTACAAGTGATCACCAGCTCCGCTATACACATTGCCCCGCCAAACAATCTAATCGGTTCCCATTTAATTCTTGTATTATAAACGACACAAATCATCACAGCCTCTTCGTAAATGGCAGCACCATAGATAAAATAATTCTTTTGGGTCAGAGGAAATATATATATATAATCACATAAAACACACATTGAGGCAGTGGTTTTGCAGATAAACAATGAAATCATAACAACCTTACATCAACATGCACAGAAAAACAAAAACGAAACAACTCTCATATCAGGGGCCAAATCGAGCATTTTTCCTCTATCTATCCTTCTTTCTATCTGTAAGAGCAAGACACAACATCTGTCGAGAAGGCTCAGATTAGATCAGATACGCCTTCAAATCAGAAGAAAGAAACACCACAACCCATGGCTGTTGCAATAATAAAAGGTCGGCCTGCCAAGAAAGTCAAGTGTTTCTGCTCAAATCTGATCTGACAAGAAAGAAAACACCACCATGGCTGCAACCATGGAAGGTCGCCCCGCCAGGAAAATCGTTTGAGTATTTCTGTTCAAGTCAAATCCCTGCCAGGAAAATCGTTTGAGTATTTCTGTTCAAGTCAAATCGGCCAAGAAAGAGAACACCACAACACCATGGCTGCAACTGCCCATAAAGTCGAGTATTTCTGATCTAAGTCTGATTTGTGAGGTTGGTTAACTGAATACATCATCATAGCCATAGTAATCTTAATCGCAAACGAAAAATCAAAATGGAATCGAAACAAGAAGCATTTCTGTACTACGAAATAAGGGTTGTTGCCGACATAAGAAATTTACAAGTGATCACCGACTCTGATATACACATTGCCCCGCCAAACAATCCAATCAGTTCCTGTTTAATTCTTGCATTATAAACGACACAAATCATCACAGCCTTTTCATAAATGGGCATGAATAAAACAATTCTTTTGGGTCAGAGGGAATATATATATAATCATCATAGCCTCTTTGTAAATGGCAGCACCATAAATAAAGCAATTCTTTTGGGTCAGAGAAAATATATATATATTCAAATAAAACAAAAATTGAGGCAGCGGTTTTGCAGATAAACAATGAAATCATAACAACCTTATACCAACATGCACAGAAAATAAAAAACGAAACAACTCTCATATCAGGAGCCAAATTGAGCTTTTTTCCTCTATCTATCCATCTTTCTATCTGTAAGAGCAAGTCTCAACATCTGTTGAGAAGGCTCAGATTAGATCAGATACGCCTTCAAATCAGAAGAAAGAAACACCACAACTCATGGCTGCTGCAACAATAAAAGGTCGACCCGCCAAGAAAGTCGAGTGTTTCTGTTCAAATCTGATCTGACAAGAAAGAAAACACCACAACACCATGGTTGCAACCATGGAAGGTCGCCTTGCCAGGAAAATCGTTAGAGTATTTCTGTTCAAGTCAAATCGGACAAGAAAGAGAGCAACACAACACCATGGCTGCAACTGCTCATAAAGTCGAGCATTTCTCATCTAAGTCTGATTTGTGAGGTTGGTTAATTGAATACATCATCATAGCCATAGCAATCTTAATTGCAAACAAAAAATCAAAATGGAATCGAAACAAGAAGCAGTTCTATACTACGAAATAAGGGTTGTTGCCGACATAAAAAATTTACAAGTGATCGCCAGCTCTGCTATACAAATTTCCCTGCCAAACAATCTAATCGGTTCCCGTTTAATTCTTGCATTATAAACGACACAAATCATCACGGCCTCTTTGTAAATGGCAGCACCATTAATAAAACAATTCTTTTGGGTCAAAGGAAATATATATATATTCAAATAAAACAAACGTTGAGGCAGTGATTTTGCAGATAAACAATGAAATCATAACAATCTTATACCAACATGCACAGAAAATAAAAAACGAAACAACTCTCATATCAGGGGCCAAATTGAGCATTTTCCGTCTTTATATCCATCTTTCTATCTGTAAGAGCAAGTCTCAACATCTGTTGATAAGGCTCAGATTAGATAGATACGCCTTCAAATCAGAAGAAAGAAACACCACAACCCATGGCTGCTACAACAATAAAAGGTCGGCCCGCCAAGAAAGTCGAGTGTTTCTATTCAAATTGATCTGACAAGAAAGAAAACACCTCAACACCACCATGGCTGCAACCATGGAAGGTCGCTCTGCTAGGAAAATCGTTTGAGTATTTCTGTTCAAGTCAAATCGGACAAGAAAGAGAACACCACAACATCAAGACTGCAACTGCCCATAAAGTCGAGTATTTCTGATCTAAGTCTAATTTGTGAGGTGGGTTAACTGAATCCATCATCATAGCCATAGTAATCTTAATCGCAGACAAAATTCAAAATGGAATCAAAATGCAATCTACAGGACAATAATCATCGCAGCCTCATTGATGAGAAATCTTTTCGTAAAAGCAAACAAGGTCCTAATTGAAATATTCGAAAGAGAAGGCTCAGATTAGATCAGATACGCCTTCAAATCAGAAGAAAGAAACACCACAACCCATGGCTGCTGCAACAATAAAAGGTCGGCCCGCCAAGAAAGTCGCGTGTTTCTGTTCAAATCTGATCTGACAAGAAAGGAAACGGATTTCTGTTCAAGTCAAATCCGACAAGAAAGAGAACACCACAACATCATGGCTGCAACTGCCCATAAAGTCGAGTATTTCTGATCTAAGTCTGATTTGTGAGGTTGGTTAACTGAATACGTCATCATAGCCATAGTAATCTTAATCGCAGACAAAAAATTCAAAATGGAATCAAAATGCAATCTACAGGACAATAATCATCGCAGCCTCATTAATGAGAAGTTTTTTCATAAAAGCAAACAAGGTTCAAATCGAAACATTCGAAAGAGAAGGCTCAGATTAGATCAGATAAGCCTTCAAATCAGAAGAAAGAAACACCACAACCCATGGCTGCTGCAACAATAAAAGGTCGGCCCGCCAAGAAAGTCGAGTGTTTTTGTTCAAATCTGATCTAACAAGAAAGGAAACGGATTTCTGTTCAAGTTAAATCGGACAAGAAAGAGAACACCACAACATCACGGCTGCAACTGCCCATAAAGTCGAGTATTTCTGATCTATGTCTGATTTGTGAGGTTGGTTAACTGAATACATCATCATAGCCATAGTAATCTTAATTGCAGACAAAAAATTCAAATTGGAATCAAAATGCAATCTACAGGACAATAATCATCGCAGCCTCATTGATGAGAAATCTTTTCATAAAAGCAAACAAGGTCCAAATGGAAATATTGGAAAGAGAAGGCTCAGATTAGATCAGATACGCCTTCAAATCAGAAGAAAGAAACACCACAACCCATGGCTGCTGCAACAATAAAAGGTCGGCCTGCCAAGAAAGTCGAGTGTTTCTATTCAAATCTGATCTGACAAGAAAGAAAACATATTTCTGTTCAAGTCAAATCGGACAAGAAAGATAACACCACAACATCATGGCTGCAACTGCCCATATAGTCGAGTATTTCTGATATAAGTCTGATTTGTGAGGTTGGTTAACTGAATACATCATCATAGCCATAGTAATCTTAATCGCAAACAAAAAATCAAAATGGAATCGAAACAAGAAGCAGTTCTGTACCACGAAATAAGGGTTGTTGCCGACATAAGAAATTTACGAGTGATCACCGGCTCCGCTATCGATCAGAGAGGACGGACGGAGTCGACCACCCTAAAACCAACCGCGTCTCTCTCTCTGAGAGCAAAGCCTCAAACCCTAAACCCTATTCCGAAGTTACTCCGATGAACCAACAAAAAGAAAAGAAAAGAGAGTGATGGCGGGATTTCCTGTCGTTTTCTTTATTGAGCTTGGATTTTGATGAACTTAAATTTGCAATTCTGATTTTACCCTTCCAGTACTTGCAACGGCTCTTTTTTGTCTTTAAAGAAAACGGCTCTATCTCTGATTGAACTCAAACCCTTTAGACTAATGATTCACAATGTATTTTAAATGGTATTGTTGGGTTATTTTATGTTGACAAAAGCTAAATGTCTCGCCTTTAATTTTTCCTTTTTTTTCTATTTTTGTTTCCGATTTGCATCAAAGATTATCTACATTCAATCCCGAGATCAATTTCAGTAATTCACGGTTCGCAGAATTTGACTCTATATTACAAATTAAACATAAAATAATTAAAACCGTTGAATTTACAGTTAGATAAAATTTATAATACATAGTCAAATTCTATAAACTGCAACATACTGAAATTGATTTTAAAGCTCAGTACAAATAATTTGTGGTGCAAGTCATAAAAAAAATTTTAAAAAAAAATCAAATCTCCCGTCTTCGTGAGGCAGAGATATAGAATTGCTCTTTTTATGTTTGTATGTTTTTCCATTATTCCATTTTTCTTATTATTTTTAGCCTAAAATACAAAAGTTCAATACAGAAGTACGGCTCACTTCCAAGGCTAACAAAATGTTTTATAGAAATGTAGAAGGAAATGTTTCTTTTTATTACTATAAACATTTATAATAATAATTTAAAAAAAAGTTTTACATATTCCGTAACCTTATATGGAGTAGTAGAACAAATATTTATAATTAATTTATTGTTAATTAATTACTTAATATTTAAAAAAAATATAAACCTTTTTTATTTCTATAATGCCAAATGAGTAAAATATTTCTAAGGAATGACAAGTAAGCAAGAACTTCTTTTATTATTATTGATTTATATAGATAGATATATATTTTAAAAAAAGTTCGACCTCAAATTTATCATTATCCCAATTTTTTTTTTTAACATAGATAAATTTTATTGATTGGAATGTGATTACAATAAACTCCGCAAAAAAATAATCTGGACATTGATATTACAGAAAAAGCCTATGCAAGAACATTGCAGGTTTTCGAGATAAAAACACATGCCAGATCATTATCTCAATTATAAAATAGGTCATTTTTTTTCTAATAAATTTTAAAGGAGCCATTTTTATTGGTAAACTTAGAAAAGGGCTATCTTTATGATTTTCCCAATAAATAACATGATTTAATAACAGCCATTGTCAAATCTTATCCTACTTATAAGTCCCAAAAAAAAAACTCCGTTCAAATAGAACTACTCATTTTCAAACTACTTGAAAGCAAAAAATAATTGTTGGTTAACTGATAGCAGACAACTTATAATTTAAAGAATACTTGCAACAAAATTTGTTCAATTTATAAGCATAATTAAACTCGCCATTTGATTTTGTAATTTTGGATATTTTAGGTTATGCGTTCAGGAAATCCGTGTATTTCGCTGAGGGGTTTTAACGAATTCATTTCTTTTCTCTTTCTAAACTCTCTCCTCTAAAGTACTTGTTTGGATTTCTTGTGGGGCTACTACTAGAGTTCATCGCCGACAGTAGCAATTTTCCCTTTTTTCTCATCTTTTCCTGTCTTTTTTGAGTTTTTCTTAGGTTTTTGATTTCTTTTAGTAGTTATGGGACTTGTCCCTCTTTGGAGTATTTTGGTTGATGGTAAAGGTAGCAGATCTAACATTTTTTAGCAAATCTACATTGTTTTTCGTAATATTCATCTCTTTTCTTAGTAAATCTGTTCATTTGGGTCTCAACAATTGTTATTCTTGATTTCTTTCATGGAGGTTTGAAGAGGAATTTTAGTGGCCTAGTGTTGTTGATGGATGGAGTTTTCCAAAAATGTTCAACTATGGCTCTACTTGTTAGGAAGATTTCAATAGTACCATTTCATATGGAATCATGATTTCTTCAAATCTCATAAGATCAATGTTCTTAAAATTATGATATTATTTTTTCTGAGATTTGTGTGGTTTTATTAGTTTTAAGGTTGGATCTTGCATATTGTTGTATTATCTATTCTCTACTCTGTTGTAAGAAGATTTGCTATACCCTATTAAATTTGAATGAATGAAATGAAAATGACTCAGTTACAAAAAAAAAAAAAGGTTATGCGTTCAGGTTTCCAAATTACCACTTCTCGTCGAAAGTTCAAGAGGCAAATTATGCATTTAGCGAAAAATAAAATGAAAACGTATAGGCAGGCAAAAGTTTCTTGAACGATGAATGATATATTTCGCCCGTAATCATGTTTCTGTATAGTTCTTGAAATTAATTGAATTAATAAAAAAACACAAAATAACACCTCTTCAAGGCCATCTACAATTACTGACCTTTTTCCTATACAAGAATATATTTCACAAAACCTAAGTAGATCCTTTCTCGCGTTTCTTTCCCCAAAGTATGAATCTAAATCCATTTTGCAAGCTGAACTGTGGAAAACTGATATGGAAGCTTGCATCCCAGTTTTTATACCTACAAGTTTTATTATATCAGCCAAATTGTATTAGGAAAATGAGAAACAAAGAACAGAAAATGTAACTATGTTCAACTAATCAATCAGATACGAGAAATTCTAAGGTAAATTATGTGTATCACGTCATCTTTAAATATCCACTAGTGATGAGAAATCAGCAGGTGGGTTATTATATTTTCTCCCTCCATTTTCTCTCATCTGTTTATTTCCATTTATCCTAATCATGTTCCCACTAGTTGATTCGTCATCAACTTAGTGAATTAGTCTATGTATGACGTGGTAGACATAGTCCACCTAACAATTTCTCGTCAATTGCACATGATGAGTATTCAGGATAATGCGCATTGCTGTACCAGATGACAAAGCCGCTTGAGAATGATTTGAATAAGAAAAAGGAGAAACGCGTACCAGCATCTGAGGGATTTCCAAGAATACAAATGACACCGAGTACAGAGAGATTGCAATTACTCCTGCAGTAATCATGTTGTGTGCAAGGCGCTTATTGTCTTTACTTGGTACAAACGCTATTTTCAGTGTATTGGTCAGATCAAAGAGTCTATAAGAAACCTGCAAAGAAAGAAACACGTTTTCATGATTTTTTTTTTTTAAGCCATTCAGGATATGTGAGACTATTATATTGTGTACTTACTGCAACGTATAAGGTAGTGGTGAGCATAAAGTTCAATAGTGGGTAGTTTGATTGTGGGATTATAGAAAGCAACAATTTGGGTTGAGCATCTGGGATGCTTGATCTGCAAATTAATAGATGTTAAACAAACATACAAAACCGATAAAAATTGAGAAAGAAAAGCAAGCAATAGCAGCATTAGGTCTCTAAGACTGCCAAAGTTAAAAAACAACAGATCAGTTTCAGCATACCTTAACCAGATGTGGAACTGCGAAATGTATGTCTCCAAAGTAATCTTTCCAAGCCAACTAGAAAAACCAAAAATATATGAATTAAAATAGGCACAAGTAACATATCTACTAGACAAGCCAATTACTGCCCCAAAAAGCAAAGAAATAATTTAACTTAGAGATGCTTACGCGAAAAGGGTCAGAGTGTAGCTGCGGAAGTATTGAGTGACATTTCTCAAGGATATGTAAACGCTGATCAGTGAATGACACAAGCAATCAGCAAAAAACTCTTGGCAGTCAATATACAAGAAATTTAACGAAGTAATACATACGTTATTGGAATCCATGAAGTATAAGGATGGTACTTGTTGTAGGTAATCTTGTCCAACTTGTATATATGCTCGAACCAGAGATAACCCACCTAGGAATCAAAACAAAACAAAAAAAGAAAAGTTGTCAGCATCAACAGTGAAAGACTCAAGAAACAGAATGTGGCTAGCAATGTTATATACCAGTAGGGATATCGATGCCACAGCAGTTTTGATGGATATTCTGCGCTTCGTTTCTGTTTCCTCCAGTTTCTCCATCCACCTTTCCACCTAAATGTATAAAAAGCCAAAAAAACCAGCCCATCAGTCAAAGAGAGGCATTTGTGTCCAGTTGCGACTCAAGAGCCAAAAGTTTAACGTAAATACCACAAGGTTCAGAACTTACAGTAGGATGATAGTAGGCATATATCATTCCAATTATCCAGATATAACGATCAAGGCCTGACCGGAAATGCCACTCGTGCAACCGGTGAAGATTTGGTTTGGCAGGGTCAGTGTAGCCTGCAACATTTTGAGGGATAAGGTTTGTTGCAACTGAGAACCTTTAGCATAATTGATGAATCAACTTTGGCAAGATAGATACCAACCAAGAAAGAAAGTAAATGGGCTCCAAAGCAATTCAAACACTCCCGGAATTTCCCATATTAGGATAACTACCAAGAAGCAGGCGATGATTTTTACAGCTATAACTGATCTCATATCGTTGTACTTGTTCAGAATACCAAGAGCTCCATAGACCATTAGAGTGAAAAGAGTGTGCATAGGGCAAATGTAATAGAGCATGTAACTGTTGTTAAGCACAACACAACAGAATATCACCAAGAAATTAAGCCGCCACATCATCTGCTTGACAAGAAACTCTTACAATCAGAAGCAACTCAATTATACCAATAAAACTTTATTAAACTTTTAGAGGACAACATACCTGCATAAACCTAGCCAGGCTGAAATCTTTGCGGACATAATAATATGAGAAGTTCCCAAATCCAGTCATCCACACATATGCAGCAATGAAAATTCGGATTGCATTGTAGATTTCTGTTGCAGCAAAGTAATGATACATCAAAAACAATACCTGAAAGATGACAGAAAATGAGTAAGATCATTGATTTTGCATTGTGGGAGGGGAACATACATACATGAAGTCCAACGGCATACAACTTGATGATTGTCACTTCATGTATTAAGTTTGAAGAACGTAGGATTCTGAAAAAATAAATAAATAATATGCAAATCATGCACGTAGTGGAATTATTCTTTTGTGCAAATTGTTCCAAAGCTCAGAATTTTTTATGGAATGGGTATCAAAAGCAAATAACAAAGAGTTCTCTATTAAGTAATTTAAATTAACAAAATCATGCATCCATTTCTGCAGAAATTTCGTGCATTTCAAATTAATGTCATTCAAATGAGTTACGCACCTGCATCCAGCCTTTCCACTCCTCCGTTTGATGTCTATTCAAATAGAGTATGGGTTTCCCTGAGAATGGTGACTTATCATTATGTATCTTGAAAGATGTCATAGCTGAAACTATGATGAGAAGGGAATAGAGAAACCAGAAAATGTCCCTGTTAAAACTCTGCACATAGCCACAGACCAAGCTTGAATTAAAACCAAATCATAAAAATACAGAGAAAGAAACACAATCAGAAAGCAGTTTTAGACACAGCAACAACACTGCACCTTCGTTGATGAGTTGAAGAAGTCGGTACGATCACATACGTAAAAGTACACCATAAGGGCACCAAATTCAGATCTGCGCAGTAAGAAGGAAACAAGAATAAGAACCATAAATGCACACAAACTAGCTAAAAATTCAACAGGGTAAACATTTCTGAAGCCAAATGCGGTAAACATAACATAACATAACATAACAAACTCACATAGCTCTAAGCACCAAGCGATTCTCAACTAGAAATTGCTCTTCCATCAGCAAGAACCTATGCAAATCACAAACGCACAATTTAATTTAATCAAGCAAAATCATAAAAGAATCACATCAACAAGTCAATTGACAACTTCACAGACCTGAAAATCGGAGATGAGGCAGTGTAAGTCTTAGCTCGAGGAGAAGCTGATTGAAGATCACCTCCTCGTCCTCCTTCAAGCAAAACCGCTCTGTCATCTTCCTTAACCGCATCGTTTCCAATTTCAGCCAAACCAATATCAGAATGCCTACTAGAAATAAAGAAGCAACTTCAATTTCAATTCAGCTTCCAACAAAATTTACAAATTCATTCAAAATTCTATAACTTACGCTTTCGATGCAGCAGCATTTTTCCTATACTCCAAAATTTCCGAATAAATCCAAGCAGCAATTATCGGAACAATGCCAAGAAAAAATGAAACCTACAAAGTTAAAAATCCAAATCCAGAAATTAAAAAAAAAAAAAACATATTCAAACTTGCTCAGCATTTTATTGCATAATCGAAGCAAGATCCGAAGGGAGAAAAAAAGAGCAGAAAGAAACACGCGTACCTGTCCAGGAGTAATAGGACTAGAGATCGCCATTTTTGCGGAACAAGTAAGAAAAAAAATGATCGAGTGAGATTCAATTCAAGCAGCGAAATCAAAAAGCATATTAATGGCTCGCAAACCAGATCTAAACGAAATCTGGTTTTTTCGCCGGAAATCGAGAAGCACGGGGTTCAAGATTGCGGCAAATCTAGCAGTGCAGTATAGTAAATACATGTATCGGATTATAGCATTCGTGAGTATGTAAGGCTTCTTTTCCAGTGGGAAAAAACGCGGAGAGCTAGAAAAAAGTAAATACTTTTTAAAGAGTTTTGTTTCTTAATGTTAGTTGGAAAATCTGTTATTAATCCAATTTTTATAAATGTGAAATTCTATCAACCGTTGGATTCAAATGCAGCTGCTTGATCGAGGGTGTCTTCCGATGGTAGTGACATGTAACTGTATCACTATCAGAAAAGAAACTACTAAATTAAATTTTACTAGTAATTTTGGTTAATTAGTGTGATTAGTGTAGCAAATCATGGACGTTAACGATTTTGACGTGTTACCTGCGATTTCATCGAATTTCTATTTTAACAATTGTTAGGCAATGGATGTTTTGGCCTATGCTAGGTAGTGTTACAGATAACGAATGGGTTTCTACATCCACATATCTGTACACAAATGAGCAAATCAAGCTAGTGATTTCTAATATAGGGGCCTTACAATCATTAATTATCAAATTAAACCCCAAAATCATTGTGAAAAAAAAAATCATTATTAATAGCTCACGCAACAATATGTGAATCTGTCTCGAGAATAACCTGCTGTCAACCTTGTGTCTTAATCCAACTCAGAGCCTTACGAACAAAAATTGCTTTCAATAATTATACATCAAAATATCCTGTAAAGCAATAAATTTTTATGTACTTTTTAAGTTTTAGTTAGTCAAAATGTTAAAATTATTTTTTTAGCATTTTGTGATATAATATTTAGGTAATTTTTAACTATTATAATAGTATTTTATCAAAAATTAATTTTATTAATTTTAAAGCGTGTTAGCAATGCAAGATGAGTTTATGATAAGAGTCTCATATTGCATTGCCCCTAAATTGATCAAAGTCTCATAGTTAAAAATTACTCGAACAAATAATTTTATCACAGACGACTTGAGTTCGGTTAACGAAGGCAGTGCAAAGCGTCGGCAAAATTTGAAAAAGCGCGTTGGCATCAGAGAGTCACCAACATATGATAAACTAAATGACCATAGAAAACTTAGTTTAAAAAAAAATTAATAATAAATGACCATAGAAAACAAGGATCCAATAAATTGAATGCGAAGTGGGTCACAACCTAATTCATGGCTGGCTCTTGCTCATTCCGCAATTATGCACCCTCACTCACTCTGATCTTGGTTACGGTTTAATTATGGCCCTCCTATGTTTGGTAAGCTTTTATTTTATATTTTTAATTTACGTTTTAAAATTATTTTATAATTTTTTTTTTTGAGAAAATATTTTTATATTTAAAAAAAAAGAAAAAAACTATGATATGCTGGTTCTTATAAAAACACGAGTTTTTTATTTTTTTTATTCTTTTTATGATTTTTTTTAGAAAATACAATTTAATTGTCTATATTTAGTTCTGAGATCAATTGTAGAGGGTTGAAGTTTACAAATTCGACTCTATTTAAAAAATATCATACAAAATAAATAGAACCGTGGAGACTTTTTAACTCAATAGTTCTAATTATTTTATATGATATTTTTAAAATAGAGTCAAATATGTAAATTATGGCTCTTTAAAATTAATTTCGATATTAAATACAAACAATCTATAATTTTGTTTAAAAAAATTGAAAAAAATCCTCCACATATTATACAAGACTCACCCTTTAAAAAACAATTAATGTGTCATAATTATTATTCAAACTTGAAAAGTTAGGGAAGAGTAGCACACTTCACCAAACTTATCGCTATCTATTATTTGTACACCAATGGTGGTAGGTGGGTGCAACCGTTCAAGCAAGGTGCTCATCTTATCTTCTGTAATTTTCATTTGCACACTTTGGGTTGGACCTATTTAGAGTTCAATGTCGATATAAGCTCAAAGAAGCCCGCAATGCTCCTTTTTTATTTTTTCCATTTCTTACAAAGGAAAGGAAGGAGAAAGACTTCCATTCCATTAATGAATAATGGTTTTTCCAATTTTCATCACTAAAATTCCAATATATATATTCCCATCAACTTCTGAAGAGGGGCTACCCCTAGCACATGATCATTTTTTACACAATATTTTTTTTAACATAGATATTATTTATTGTTTATAAAAACATCAGTACATCAAGTTACATGCCATTGAGCATAACGATTTGAACGGAAATTAACATCTAAACCCTTCCATTTGGAAAAATATATATATATCTAAATCCTTCCTAGCTTCCACTGCAATTGATTTTTCCAATTCATACAAAACGCAAAAAGTGCAGCTTCCTTTAAATGTCAATGCCTCGTTTTGTATACAATATGATGAAATGAAAATTTCTTACACAGGTCCAACATTGGTATATAAGACTACTTATACACAAAACTAATTAATATTTTAAGAAAAAAAAAAAAAAACAAACTACAATTTACTGATACAATAATAACAGAAATAAACAAGAGCATTTGTATTTTTCCATTATGAAAAAATAAATAAAAAAGTAGGAATATTAATTCTTGATTGGCTTGGGATATGAATAGTTTCATACACAAGAGTAGTTAAGAAATTTTTCGGATGCAAAATTCGATCTCTATCTATATCTATATCATAGGTAGATGTGGCCATAGGCCGAGCGGTGCCGGTTTCAATTTGAAAACCAATTGTTCAAGATTCATTATTTAGTTCAACCGTCAACCGACATGTGATTGAATAATTTTAAGGTAGATCGATTAACCAGCAGTTCACAGTAGTTTCCAACAATCATTTTATAAATAAAGATTGAAGCATTGGTTTCTACAGTTCAGTTGGACTATTTATTATTGATTACAATTCATTACGGTTTAAGATTCAACAAATTATTAAACTATGAATCAGCCCTTTTTACAGTTTACAATTCAAGACGGTTCCAATTTGATTACAGTGTAATTTTAGTTTCTCAAGATTTACGGACTTACAATTCAGATCATTTGAATCAGGCCGTGGTCACGTCTAATCACGATGAATCCAGGTAGTAAATAATTATTTTTAAGGGAAAGAACAATTATTTTTTATGGTGTAATAATTCATTCACAATGTTATAAAAAACTTCTAGTACCATTTTCTTGGCCCCTGGAAAAACTCCATTTGTTTCTCAAACAATTAACCTAAACAAAGAAACAAAACGGTTATTGTTTTTTTTTTTTTCCCTCCTTTTCTTTTGACAATAGCAATAACTAGCATAGAACAATAAAGTCTGACGTTGTCAAAAAAAAATAACGTTTGAAAATAAATTATCTATTATTTGAAATGTCATCGTTATCCCTTTATCTATGGGGGAACTGTACCCACGGAATATACGAGAAAGACACTGAATTTCAAAACATTGGACCCATCACCATTTGATCAGCAGCATATATTAACAGCCACCTAATCAAATTATTAAAATAAGTAAATTTTTTCAAAAGAGAAATTATTAAATAATTAAATGTATAAAATAACCACCGACAAACCAAAATCAAATTGAAATATCATCTTAACATATATCTTTTTTTTTTTTTTTTAACATAGATCTTAACATATATCTTAATCTAATTTAACTAGGCAACCATTAATTATATATATATATATATATATATATATATATATATATATATATATACTAACAACAAGTTTTAGTTTCAAACAAATTAAAATTGGCTCTAATTAATCTCTCTAAACATAATAAAAACAGTCACATAATGATATTAATTTTACATCTCAATTTAAATCTGTTATAAATTAAATCTACATCAATATAAAAAAAAAGCCAAAAGTGCAACAATTTTTTTTTTTCATACAAAAGTGCAACATACCTAAAGGCTAAAATACAAACTTACAGGAAAATCTAATCCAATTGTCATAGAAATAGTTATTCAACCCTTGACCTCCTCAACATAACATAACTATGCATTAATCATATGATTATCCTAAAAAAAAAAAGCAATACTTAACGCTTAAATAATCATACAGGATTTATAAAAACATACTGGTACTAATTTTTTTTTTTTTTCAAAAAGGAAAAAGGCATAATAATCCTATCCTTAATTCTACAAAGATGACCAGACGGTTTAAAATAAAGAGATAGAGGGAAAGATTGACCTAAAATGTTAATTAAATGGTCATTCCTCAAACGGATCCTTAGCCCCTATCGCTTGGAAGGTCTCTCATCATCTTCACCGCCATCAGCCGAATCATCATCGGAATCATCTTTTTTCGATCTTTTCCTTTTCGCCGGAGCCTCAACCTTGCCTCCTTCATCGTCATCTTCTTCTTCTTCCTCCTCGCCGTTCTCTTCCGGTTCAAAATCACTAGCGTCTTCTTCGTCTTCAGCTCGACCTACCGGTCGGACCAGATATTCGGTTCCCATATCCTCCTATATAAAACAAAGATTTTAACCAAAAACTTCCCATTAGACCTCAAAAAATTGTGGATTAAGGTGTTATTAAATATAAAAATGACAAAATTAATCTGATTTAAGATGAATAGTGGCCACTGGCAAATCTGGTAAAAGTCAGAATTCGTTTAGCAAATAGGTCAAAACATAATTCAAAAATGAGTAACAGAATTTACAGATCTGAAAGGACTGCTCGCCCAATAGTTATTTTCTTCTTTAATTTATGAAAAAAAGATACTAACAGATCTCTGAAAGAAAAGTGAAAGGAAAGGAAAAAAGAAAGAGAATTATTTTTATGAACAAGAGGACAAGTCAATTTAAGCAGAATTAGCTAAGAAATTAACTCTGTTTTTAACGGTTTTCAAAAGAAATAACAGAAACTAGCAAACATATGTACTGAAATTTAGCTTAGATCTGGATAAGAAATAAGATTATACTGGTATAATTTTAGTAAACGATTGGTCGTGTTATAGAAATCTTACCTCTTCACCGTCTTCGTCTTCGTCGTCGTCGTCGTCGTCGTCATCATCGTCATCGTCGTCGTCGTCGTCGTCGTCATCGTCGTCTCCGCCTTTACCTTCATCGTCTTCATCGTCATCTTCATCTTCGTCGTCATCTACCGTCTGAACCGGTGGCCCGCCGGAAGATTGTAAGACTTGAACTTCGTCGTCGTCGTCATCTTCGTCTTCGGCTCCCTCGTCATCGTCATCGTCGTCTTCATCATCGTCATCACCATCACCATCGTCATCCTCGTCGTCGTCGTCTTCTTCCTCTTCTGCTTCTACGCCTTCCTTTGTTTCAGTCTCTTCGTCTGTTTCCTCCTCTTCATTGAAAACTCTAATTTCCTTCTCTTCTTCGAAAATTTCTCCTCCTTGTTCCATGGCCTTGATGTTCAGAAGCTAACGAACTGAAGGAAATAGTATACAAATTTTTCTCGAGAAAATAATTTTTTTCCTGGAAAAAAAAATCTTAAAATCAGAAATTGGAGAAGAAAGACAGACCAAGGGAGGAGCTTCTTCGTTCGTTGTACCAGTAGCTCTGCAACTTGATCTGAGCCGTTGAATCGAGATTTCACGCGGATTGATGATGTGGATCATGATCGAACGGTGCAGATGGAAGAATATGCGTTTTTTAGGAGATAGGGTCATTGCGGCGCCTCAATACTCGTTTTTTCTGGATCAGCGACTCGTCACGTGCAAGAAAGCTGTTTGGGGGCATCTAGGGTTAGGTTTCTTCCTTTCTGGACGATTCTAGTGGCCTAAAGCCCAAATTGCTTTGTTTACAGCCCAATTGTAGCATGAGCCCAACACTATCAACCGAAACAAATCAAACAATGGGCCAAAGTCCATGATTTTCATAGCCCCGTTTGTCACTGTGGTATATACAGTCTCAGTGACGAGGATTAAAAGAGTTAGCAAAACGACCTTGTTAGGCAAAATAATGGAAAACATGACGATTTATTAACTTTAGGGCTCGAAAATGAAATAAATAGCAAAAATGACAAATTTTTGCTATTTGTACTAGTATACATAGGGTATACTATTGTTTTTCCGACAGTTGGGTCTTTTCTGATATCGGTTTGGCAAACTCGATTTTCCGTTGATGCATGAAATCGCCGAAAAACAGATAATCTCTATGAAACTCCAGAATTGTTTTCCCAGACAGCAATAACTCTAAAACTTGATAGAATCACATTTTTCGGCTAATTTCAACCGAGCTTCTAACCTAATTCCATCATTTTTTTTCACTGATTTCAATCCATCTTCTCTTCTACTAGCAACTCATCAGAAAATCTATCTCCATGATTTGCAGCCACTACCTTCACGTATCCAACCAATTTCATATCGGAAACCGCTTTTAAATCACGGCAGAATTATTTTGGATTCTGTTTTTGTCATTAGGGTTTCATTTATACAACTATACACGATATGAGATGGATTTATTTGAAAATATGTAATATCTATATTTAAGGAATGCTAGTTGTGGTCACATGTTAACTATACAACTATACACGATATAAGATGGATTTATTTGAAAATATGTAATGTTTATTCTAAGAATGCTAGTTGTGGTGATATGCCAAAGTGATTGTCTAATAATTGCTTCACGATTGGTTGAAATGAGTTAAATATGATAAGAATAACTCGTTTGTATATTAAAGATAATAACAAAATAATAAATACTTAATATTTATAGTAATATGTTGAGACCTATTAATTTTTTTTAGCTATAGAAAATACGAATTTCATTAAGTAACAAAAGCATAGTTCCTTATTTTTCTTAATTCTAATAATATCAAGTTTAAGTTTTAGGTTGGTGGGTTTCACTTTCACATATTTAGAAACTTAAAAATGTGTTTCATCCAAGAATTACGTATAAGAAACATGAAATTGGTGAGAAAAACTTGTAGTAGTGTTTCAATTAATAATAATACTAATATTAATAAATAGAAATCCATCTCTTCGGGAAAAAAAATAATAAATAGAAATCCATAGTTGTTCCTGTTGCATATTCCGTCGCAAAAATGCTATATTTATATTTTTTTAAAAGTAAAGTGGTATTAGTATATTTCTAATTTTGGATATTTTATGATAAGAAAGAGATTATTACTTGTAAAAGTTATACCCATATATATTATTGTATATTGGTATTCATGATCTCGTACCAAATTATGTTAGTATTATAATCAATAATCCGATGAGGTTGTAAATGCAATAATTGAAAAAAAAATACGAGATTGTGAATCAATTGAATTGAATCAAATTTAACTATATATAAAAAAAAATCAAATTTTTTTCCAAAATTCAACTTATTTATGGAGTTATTTTGGGATTTCATTTCGTTTCACTTATTTTTTGAGAGGAATTTGAACGATTTTTAGTGAGCCGGATTTCAAATAGCTTCTAAATAATTGGTTTTCTTTTAGACCCTTAATTAAAGATGTGGGAATTTAAACCCTAATCTAATCTAATCTAATAACATGTGCAATGAAAAGAGGGACTATTGGGACTAGTCACCAAATTGAAATTTTCCTTTAAAAACTTTATTCTTTTAAAATTTATATTTGATAAAGGAGTGAGGTTGGTAGGAAGGAAGAGCCTTATCAACTGAGCTAAAAAGTACAGAGTTCGAAGCGGGTAAAACTCCTCCTCCATCACATAGATGTGAGAGTAATATCTAAATCAAATATTTGACCTTTAAAATTTGTGATTTTTTAAATGTTGTCAGCCCATATTTTTAGAAAAATAAAATTTCCCCATTCTACAATTTTTGCTCCATCACTAATTAATCATGTGGGCTCCAACATAAACATTATGTATTGCCACAATATGCAAATAATAAGATTCTCAGTCAAGTGGTCATCTTTATTTATTTCTAAAAATTAAAATTATTATATATAGTTACACTTAATTATATTTTGGAGGTATGCCTTTAAAAATTAGATGTCTCTTTAATTATTGAAAATTAAAATAAGAGCCCAAATCAATTATTTATCTTTAGATTTTTCGTTAGTTAGTGTGTGAAACATGTTTATTATGCTGTAGCATCATCATTAAATGACAAAAAAAAATTACAATTTTCTCTTTGTATTTTCATAATTAACCTTTTTTTTTCATATTTTTAAAACGAATCATTTTTTTTCTGTATTTTAATAAAATTAAGCTAAAAAATTTTTCCATTTATTTTTTCTTAAAATTAATTATATATAATGATTAAAATGTAATTTTATATATTATTTTAAAAAAATTAAAAAATATAAAAGACCATTTGGTAACTTTATCATATATTCATTTTTTTTTCACAAAATAGACTATTTACACTCCATGTTTTTTAAAACGAATCATTTTCTTCCTGTGTTTAAAAAATTTAAACTAAAAATTCTTTCTATCTATTTTTTTTAAATTAACTGTATAATAATAACAATATAATTTTACATATCATTAAAAAAAATTAAAAAATATAAAGAACCGTTTAGCAGCTTTATTTGTCTTTTTCCACCCAGCTACTGCTCCACAGCAGAATAATAAAGTGCAAAAATAGTTAAGAGAAAAGAACCACAATCGCAGAAGAAAGAAATATTAAGCATCATCATCCCCACCTCCTAAGCCTATATCAAATTCAAGAACTTCGTTTTCATCATACTCTAACCAATTATTCAGCTCCAAACTCTAAAAGAAAAAATTAGTAAGGAAAAGCAGGGCGGACCCAGAAATTCATGTGAGGGTAGGCGAAAATATGATACTATCTCCGTTCTTATTTAATAGAGACTTTAGGGCAAAATTAATGTTCTAAAATAATAGAAACTTTTGCTATTTTGGTAGAATTATGATCATTTTACCCTTCTGTCATTTAGTGGATTGGGTTGGAAAAAATAATTATGTTAAAGTGCATGTCAGATTGGTGTAAAAGAAAATAGAAAAAGTGAAGAAAATGCATGATTTTTAACAGATGATAGTTGAGTCATGGTTGTAGATAATTTGTGTACAAAACTTGAAGAGCTGCGCCAACATATAACACTAACTGTCGAAGTTATATGAGAAGTGTTACAAAATAGTGCAAATCAAATAACATATGCACACAATAAATTCAGCCAATTATGAAGAAAAAGTTGCATAATCAATCATATGTAACTAGAATGGTGCATATGTAGTAGGTTGATATTATACATTTTGCATCCATATTTAAAAAATGGTCATAATCGATTTGTAAAATACACTCAGTTCTCAATATAGACCATATTTCTCTAATGGAGAGAAATGAAAGAATTGAACTTCTAACTACATAAAATCAATTAGAGTGCACTCTGCTCAAATTTGTATAGTTGGCTGTTAAATTCGTTGATTTTATACACAAAAGTTTTTATTTTATTATTTATATTTATTAATAATAAATATTAAGCAAGTAGAATAGAAATAAAATAAATAAAATTATTTAAAATTTAATTATATAAATATTTGTAAATAATATTAAAAAATTTTATAAAATAAAATATATGTTAAAATACTAAATACCTAAAAATTAAATATATAATAAAAAAATATATTATAATATTACATTGATAGAAGAATAAGATAAAGTTAAAAATATAAAGAAGTAAAATTTTAAAAAAATAGAAGGCTACAACATGGCGTTTTCTGGATTCGAACTACTGTCTTTAAGGTGGTAAAAATTAGCTTTCAACCATTACGCCACACAATGACTCAAGCCTAGTATGCCACTTCAAATATTTTATCGAGTTTAGGGTAGGCAGATGCCTACACTCGGCCAATAGTAGGTCCGCCCCTGAGGAAAAGAACTGACCCGTAACCCGTTTGTATTCTAACTGCAAACTAACTCTTTCAAAATCTCCTTACCCACAAAACAAAATATCTTTTTCGATTACTTTCTTTGTTGTTGGATTTTCACTTTGAAGATATATTTTTTTGTCAAGAAGCTTGAAAATTCAAGGCGGATCATCATTAATTTTGTTGAACAAGAAAGTGGGTATTATTGTGATAAATAACAAGAACCAGAGGAAGAAGATGATGTTATGATGACTGGAATGGCGGTTCCGGCAGCGGCTGCTGGTTGCATTCAAGGCTGCTACATCGACTTGGATTAAAGAAGAATGAGCTCCTCCATTTTAGTTCTCAATTTCTGTGAAATTTCGTAAATGGCCCAAAGTTTCATTTTGAAAGTGACCCGTAACCTGTTTCTTTTAAAATTAATAAAGTGACTCACTTTTAATGGAAAAAAAGGGGAAGGATAAAATTGTCTAACGAAATAAAATAGGATGAGAAAGTCATTTATTTTAAAAATATAGAAAAAAATGTCAATTATGAAAAAACACAGAAAAAAAATATCATAATTTAAAAAAATTATGCCTAAAAATAAAACAATATTTACATTATTTCCCACCACAATAACAAAGAAATGTAATTTAATGCCTAAATTTTGTGTTACAATCAATATTTTTTATCTATTTATTTATTTTCCATTAAATTTTGAGAATAATAATTTATATTTCCAATAATTTTAAATTCAAATTTGAATTTTCTTATTTGTTTTCTTGGCAATATGTTTTAATAATTTTAACATTGTATTTTGACTTGTTAATTTTTCTTTTTATCAAGTTTAATAATTATTGGTTTTTTTAGGGAGTTACTATTTTTACATTTTCATAATACACAATGAATTAAGTTTAAGTTTAGAAAAGAATTATTATTTTTTTTTTATCACAAAACTTATTATATTTTCTACTTATGAGTCAAAACATTATTTTTAAAAAAAAATAACATCCATAAGTTTTATATTTTTACTTTTTTTTTTAACATAGATATATACTCAAACACTCATATATGGATAGAGAGATTCGAACTTAGTCTGTTAGGACTCAAAGGCAAGGGTTTTACCACCTCTGCTGGCTCCCAACCACAATTTTATATACTAACTTATAAGTTTTAAAATCTATTTGCTCTTTCTCTTTTTTTTTTTTAAAAAAAAAAAACCTATTAGCTCCATTCTAGTAATTTTTTTTTTTTTCATTTTAACAATTTTGAACATTTATCGTATAAAATTTAACCAAACTTTTGAATAAAATGCTTATAAGTTAACTCAATCCAATAACTTTCAATATTAATTTTAAGTAGTTTATAAACTTAAAACAATTTAAAAGTTAATAAACAATTAACAATAGTCTTTTTAAGATACTTTTAAATTTAATTCACTAATTAAGTAAGTATCCTTTATATCTATTCGTGAAATTGAATTTGTCCAAATTCACGATTCTTATTATGTTTTAATTAATACTTCTTTCTTCGGGGACAGGGTCATAGTCGAGTTTGTAAGAATGTTGATCATCATAGAACATTTATGGAAAAGTATTCTCTATAATTTGTATTGATTAGAATACAAATATATATACAAATACAAGACTTAAGGAGGGATAAGCTCTATGATAAAAAGATTTAAAATTCTAATTCTATTTTGATAAGGTATCTCAAGGTTTTGAACCTTTACATTTGTGTCATACCTTTGTAGTGGGGTTGGATGCCATCTCCCCACCCTTTTAGGGGTGAGCATTCAAACAGATCGGGTAATTTTTTATCGATCTTGCCCGAATTAGCATATTAGGTATTTTTGTCTTTACCCGCCGTTTACCCGTATTAGAATTGATAACCAAATTATACATTGATACACGAATTACCCGATTTGTCTATACCTTTCTCTCTTTTTCTCGTTCCTTTCTCTTTTCCTCTCGTTCCTTTCTCTCTTCCTCTCGTTCGACGAAATCATCCACCATAGCCACCAATCACCTATCTTTCATCTCTTTGCTTATTTCTCTGAATCTGAACCTAAACGCCAGCAAAAATGGAAAGCAAATGATTTCGAGCCTCATCGCCGACCTCCTTTCTTGGTTCACTGCCTCAGCGCCGGTCTCCCTTCCTGGTTCACTATCTCAGCCTCCATTTCTGATCTGATATGAGATGTGTAGAACACAGAAAGAAGAAAATTTGGAAGAGAGAAGAACGATGCAAATATTCTGTGCAAAAATTTCTTTCTTTATTCATCTTTTTCTATTCATTTTTTTTGCTTTTGTGATAATATGTTTAGTTTGTGATTATGTATGAGTTAAAATATTATACTACCTCCGTTTTTTTCATATCTTTACATTCACTATTTCACCAATACCAATACAAACTCACTTTTCACCAATATTAATACAAAAATAATAATAAATAATTACCAACCCTTTAAAAAACTTACTTTTTCACCAATACCAATAAAAAAATAATAATAAACAATTACAAAACTTACTATAAATGAAAATGTAAACAACTCAAAAAAACACCCAAAAACGAAAATGTAAACATCTCATGAAAACGGAGGTAGTAAGAGTTAAAATATTTAGTTATTTTGTGCCATTTTTTTTCCTTTACTGAATTGAAGAAGAAAAAGAAAGGATCATAATGATTTTTCCTGTACTGTTGATAAGAATTGTATATATATAATGTAAAGAAGGAAGAGAAGAATGGTGATTTAGTGGGTTTGGTCGTGGTGAAGCAGGTGGGTGGCGGTAGGTAAGTGTTAGGTTTAAGGTTTTCTTTTTATTATTTTTTGTTTGTTTGGTCTAGAACTTCAATTCTTTGATTTTTATTGATGATATACTACCTATCGGACCCAAAGCCCAAGCCTCATGACTAGACTCCCTTTGTCTGGACCTAGCGAAGGTCCAGAACTGAACAAAACCCAGCCCATTATTCGGAGTCTAGAGGTCAGCATTTGATGACTGATCTCCTTACAGTACGATCGGTACTTAGGACTCAGGTCGGTACCGATCTATCATTCAAGATCCTTTCCCATCAGGACCTTCCTAATCACCTTATTAAAGTACAGAATAGCAGACACATGACCCATACTCTGACAAGGGACAAACAGACAAACGACCCGTACTTTAATAAAGCATGGGCCTTTAAATATTTATATATTACAGTCATCATTACGGAAAGTGGGCACTTACTATCATCATTATGGGTGAGTTGTCATTACAGGGATCCACGTGTAAGATGCTCTAAAATCCTTTACTATAAATACCTTAAAAATCTATCATTCAAGGAGATAATCATTCTTCTTCATTTATATTCTCCATATACTGAACTCTTTCTTCTTTATTAATATTCCATTATATCCACCGATCCCCAAAACTGACTTAGGCATCGGAGCGTTTGCTACGGCAGCCCCCTTTGCTCTTTTCTTTTGTCTTCAGGATCACCATATCTAAACAAGGCCATTCGCTATATCAAGATGAACCACGGCTCAGAGATTTTCCTTTACCGAACACAGAAAATATCATTTGGTGCGGTGAGCGTGGACACACCTTTGGTTATTCAGTTGTTCTTTTTCTCTTTTCAAGAGTTCGTCCTACGCATATTGTGAAGATGAATGGTTTTGATTTGAACTTGGGGTTGAATTTATTCCCTGAGCAACCAGAAAGGAGCGTCAATGAAGTTCATGCACAGCCTAGCGGAGGTTCTATTCACAGCCATTTAGCCCCAGGAGCAGGGGCGGCAGCCCAAGAACCCGCAGGAGTACAAGGAGTTCAGGCAAATGTTAATCAAAATCCTCCGAACTTTAATAATCCTGCAGTAATGCAAAACTTGTATGGAGCCTATGTGGACCTCAATAGGCAGATGGCAGACTTGAGGGAACAGCTTCGTCAGGTTTCTCAGGCACAAGCTCCTTTCGAGGTTAATGTGTCACATACGCCTGCTGTCACCCCACTCCGGATGGCACCCCCAGCCCCCATACCTCCTAAAAGCATGAATATAAGTGAAGGGGTCCGAGTGGTCGCATCACAAATTACTACCAAGAGTAAGGGGAAAAGCATTGTTTAAGTGGAAGATGAAGACGAGAACTCGGATAACGAAGCAAATCAGCCAACCTATAACAATGTTGAGGCCCAGGTGAAGAACATATTGAAGGACCTGGGAATCAAAACAAAAGGCCTTAGTTTTGATCAAGTCACGGAATCCCCTTTGGTCAGCAGCATCACCATCCGGGATTTTTCAGAAAAATTCAAAATTCCTAGCAACTTAGACAATTATGATGGCACTACATGCCCAAAAAGTCATGTTAACAAGTTCTGAACAGCCATTAATGTTCAGACATACAAGGATTATGTCCTGTGTAGACTCTTTCCCACCACTTTGAAAGGCATTGCTCAGGAATGGTATCAGGGTCTGAAACCCAATTCCATCAGCTCTTTCCGACAGATGTCCGAGCTCTTCCTAGCACGTTTTGTGACCAAAATACCGCAAAAAAAGGCCCCTTCCGAATTGTTACTGGTCAAGCAAAGACATGATGAGAGTCTACGCAAGTATAGTGACAGATTCAACCAGGAGGCAAACTTGGTGGAAGAACTAGACATCAGGTCGGCGCTCCTAGCCTTAACACAGGGAACTCACAGCATAGCCTTTCAGTCCCGGTTGATAAAAAAGGAGCCTACTACCCTTCAAGAAGTGATGTCTATAGCTCAGAAGGAGATCAGATTAGAGGAAGGCTTGCAGAACTTGGCGCACATGCGTGAGTCCGAAGGTCAACTCAAGAAAGATGCTGAGAAAAGTAAAGATAAGGGCTAGGGGTGTTAACGAGCCGAGCTGAGACCGAGCCTTTGCAAGCTCGGCTCGGCTCGATAATGTCAACACTTAAGCTCGGCTCGAGCTCGAAGCTCGACGAGCTTCAAAAAATAGGCTCGGCTCGAGCTCATTAATAATACTTATTAAATTAGCTCGGCTCGATAGCTCGGCTTGATGGCTCGGTTTAATGGCTCAGCTCGAATTTTTGAGCTCGATTACATTTTTAATTTATTTTTTTGATAAGAATTAATATGGGAAGTTGAAATTTTTT
>CATIWJ010091188.1:0-11523 GCA_949640765.1 Croton laevigatus | reverse complement strand
CCTATTCTACTCTAAAAAGTAACAACTCACTCACGCACTAAAAATAAATTACATCTACTACAAGATAAAAGGTATAATCGTCCTAATTCAATAAAAAAGTACCAAAAGTGTCACTTATTTAAGAACTAGATTTTGTCTCAAATTAATAATTCACATCCACTCAATATAAAAGTGGATCCACGCACTAAAAATAAATTACATCCACTATAAGACAAATGGAATGATCGTCCTAATTCAATAAAAAAATTACCAAAAATTTCATTTATTTAAGAATTGTATTTTATCCTAAAATCTCAAAATTTCTAGAACGGAGTTAGTAGTATAACTTGTAATGATTTTTTAAACATTAATAATGTTTTAGTATAAAATAAAAATTTTAATATAGCTTCAGTTTCTAATTTTCCACTATAAAATAAAAGTTTAATGGAAAATTAAAATTTTATAAGAAAATTACGAAAATAGAACTTCTATTCTATTCCATCTTTTCTATGGGGCAATACGCGGCCTGCAAATTCAAAAAAGGCCATTAGAAGTAGTAGCAAACGCAGAGAAGCGTAGTACTGAGCAAGCGACAATGGCAGTAGATCCCAACTTAGCATTTATGTTTGAGAAATTAAAAGTTGAAGATCCATGGCTTCCTCCTACAAATTGGGAATCCATCCCTTCTCAAAACGGCGCTCATTTATCATCTTCTTACCCACCTAATTCCGCTCCTCCTCCGCCTCAGCCCTCCCCTATACAGCTTCCTTCCTCCGTTTCCGTAAGTGGGTTCAAACTTTTATTTGGGTTTATTGTTGATGGATGAATGGATCAGTAGTTTTTCTTAATTATAGTTGAAGATGTAATGTAATCCATTTCTATGATTTCTATTTGAATTTTACTATTTGGTTAGACATTGTTAATTTGATCTACTAAGTTGTAAATTGTGTATAATTTGTATGGTTCATTCATGTTGTAGACATAATTTTGTTTGTTTTTTCTTTTTTGGGTTGCAGGAGGCAAGTTTGGTGAGATTAGCATTGAATGCTATGCAAGGTGTGGAATCAGCTCTTGTTAGTATTGAAAAAATTTCTTCCGCCTTTTGTGCTGAACCAGCTGATAGGTCTTATCATCGAATTCCAAGTCTATGGAATCGGGCTTCAAGCACTCAGGCGTTGGGAAAGATTCTCAAATCGATAGGTTTCTCGGGTTTTCTTGTTTTTCTTCTCCGTAAATTTGTAGATAATTTTATTTATATGAATATAGATGTACATTCATCAGGATATATGTGTGAAAATTTGAAAACTTCACATCAAACGGGTTGTGACAATGATGTACAGAAGGAAAAGCAACTGTCTTGTAGTCTAGTTAATCAGGCATTTTCTGTAGCTATAGGAAAGGTATTAGAAGGTTATGTTTGTGGTCTAAATACAGTACATGCATCCGTGAGTTTGAGGCGTTCTTCAAATGTTGACATACCTTTGCATGAGTTTGACGAGGAAGAATGCCTCATGAGCATTGTTCATTCTAAGGTTACTCTACTGGAGGTGTATCTGCACACAAAAGAACTGAGGACTCAGATTGAAGCTCTTGGTAATATATGCAACCTATACAATATTGGTCTTTGCTTCTCAGCGTCTTCTGTGGAGGAGTTAACAGCAAAAGCAGCTTTGGAGTTTGCCAACTTCTACAAAGGAGGGGATCTTCTTTGTTATCTATATGTGCAATTGCAGGTCTGCACCTTAAAATTTTCGCAATATTTCTCTTCTTAAAAAAATGAGCGCTGGTCATAAAAAAGATTTGGGTTTCAGTAAATTTCTAGTTGTTTTATTTAGCAGCCTTTTCAAGTGACATCCTTTGACAAAGGGTACACTGTCTTACAGAAAAATATGAAATTTTTCTTCACTCACAATGAAATACATCATGTCTGAAGTCTTAATTATACTTGCATGTTGTGTCTTATATTTGTCTGAACCATGCTAGCAACTATCTTTCTGTAGATTGCTGATCCTGCTCACCGCGCTCTACTCAAGTTCCTCTTTCTTCGATCCTATGAACCATATTGTGGATTTATAAGATCATGGATATTTGAGGCTGAGACTAGCGATCCATATGAAGAGTTCATAGTAGAATGTAACAAAAGTATACCAACTGATCTGCATTCTAAAGCTGGCATCTGTTTTAGCTTTCCATTGGCGAGTATTAGGGTAATGCTATTGAAATTATTATGGAAGTTTTGGATTCAAGGCCCCTTTATACTTGCTTTACTTTCAATATTCTAAGTTGATGTTGATTCTGATATGGTTGGGTAGCAGGATGGAGTTGCTGTTCCCCTTTTTCTGAAGGACTTTTTGATTCCAATTATCAGGACAGGTCAGCAACTTCAAGTAGTGAAGAAGTTGCTTGAATTTTGCAATTATGCTGGATCTGGAGACTACACTTTCGAAGATTTTCTTCCTAGTTTCAGTGGATATTTAAGTGATAGTTTGGTTTTTGCATCTTCGATGACTTTCAACAAAGAACAGTTGGGAGCTATAGTGGATGCAAGAAACAACTATTACAGAAAGATGCATGACAAACTTGGAAATCTGTTTACAAAGTTGGAGTTTAGACATCAACAGGTAAAAGCACTATGCTATGGATCTTCGATTATTTCTTTGCTTTATGCTATTCTTGACAAGTTTGAATAGCTTGATAGATGTACGTACTGGATATTTCTTATTCTAGTAGAGCTAAGATGTCATGACATTTGTGGTAGCAATTTGAATTTTTCACTAGTATTTGAATAACATTCTCCAAGAAACAAAATAAATATTGTGATCCTCTTAAGCAACTATTTTTGATACAAATTTTTTATTGCCATCTTTTTAAATATTTTTTGTACTTATAAGTGACATATATCCACAAATAATTTTATGGCTTATTGAATTTAACATTTTTTTTTTTTTGAAGGAAATGAGCTTGCAATAAACCTATTCAATCTCTAAATGTGACGAACCTACAATAACACTGGTTTTTCTGCATTTAGATCCTCCAGTTTCTTTCTAAGACTTTGCTGTTTAAGCTCGTGTCACATGCTGTTCTATGCATGGAAGTTAATGCGTATATGATTCCATGTTACTACAAAGTCTTGCAGTTGGTCAACTTTATTGTGTTTTTTACTGTTCACCAGAAGCAGTCTTTTACTGCAGTTGCACTTTGTTTCTTTTATAATAAGCCATCTGAATTGCGAAATTGGAAATGTTTTCTTGATAACCATTGTTTGATTCCTTTGTACCTGCTTAGTTCATTTCGCAGAATTTGCTAGGTTTATTCACTAGCTTGTTACATCTTGCATGAAGAGTTCCCTTTTTCTGGTTGTTCTGCAGGGTGCAGTACCTGCTATCTTTGATAATAATGGAGGGAGATTGGAGAATGAAATTTCCTTTAGTTTGAATGATGGTGACCAAGGGAGCTCAAACATGTAATCTTTCTTCCCCTTTCTCTACTTTGTTTTTTATTTTACCGATATGTTTGTAGCTGAAATGCAATTTTCTTGAAAATTGATTGAAGCTTTCAAATATACAAATTTTTTGATGTTTTTGTTACTTGTTTACCTTAAGTACCTCCTGATCTAGAATTTACTCATTTCTATGTCCTGTATATATTGCTGCTATTTCTCCCTATGGGTAATTTCCTATTTCAAAACGGATAGGCTGTCTTATTTCCGGTGTAATTTGCTTCTCAGGGCCCTTGAAAAAGTAGGTTCTAATTATTCTAACACGGGAGATGAATTCGATTGGTGCGATACATCTGATTCTTCATCTTTAAGTTCTGAAGAGCAAAATGATGTCGAACAACTGACTAAGCCTCCTAGTAGCAAGGTTGGGCTGGAAGATAGATATTTATCTTCGTTAAGGTTTTCAATGAATCATCCGATGGAAAATACACAGGAAAATTCTACTCAAACTTTGCATGACAAGAGTAGAAGCTCTCCAGAAAATTGTCATAACAATTGCGCTCTTGGGCATCTCGCGCTATCCTACCATGAGACAAAGGCTCACAGTGACATGTCTGTGCCATCTGGTTTGAGGAACTCAAACATGTTATCTGCATCTAATACTCAACATATAAATAGGTTCTCTGATAAGTGCTTGCCACTCAGCTTTCCAAATAATCCTTTCTCTGATGATGGAGGTTATAGATATTACCGGAGTTCAAACCTATATAAGTCAGCCTTGGACTTGGACAAAACAGATGTGGGTGATCATCAACTTGAAACCGGTTTTCATATTTCTTCTTCATTTACGTTACATCCATTCAAGCTTAATTACCAAAGCAATTTTTTCAGTACAAACCCAGTGCTGAGAAAAAATTCTTTCTTTCACCAAGAGAACAAACCTGGGCAGAAATTCACCTCGCCCTATGGAAAATCATTGCCTTACTTTGAATTTTCAACTGTTGAAAATCCTTGCAAGTTATCTGTAGATAAGGTAACTGCTGGTGTAAGGCAAGAAGTTGGATCTCAATTTCCTTTTGATTGTTCTGCTGATAGGAATCCTGAGAAAGATCAGCAGGACTATGGTGGAGATAGTGTCTCAATTGATAATGTTGGAATGTCTTGTTCCCACTCACCCTTAGACTTGAAGGGAGAAGACAAAGGAATTCTTTCTTCAACCAGTGTTTTTGATGGCAAAACCTGGGAGAGTCTGCTAAATAATTTTAGTCACACTGAAAAGGAAAGATTTGGAGAACAGAAAGAGAGTTTGTCGTCCTTGTTTGAGATTCCACTTGATGTCATTGTTGACAAATGCATACTGCAGGAAATCTTGCTCCAGTATCCTTTTATTGTTCTTAATTTTGTCTAAGGATAAGAAATCTGTATATGCATGCATCGAAACTTTGTTGTAGTTCTTGATTCTCACTTAGATTATCATTATTCTTATGCTTTTAGTATTTCATTGCTTAAACACCACAATCATTTAATTTTCATGCCTAGTATGGTACCCGTAAAAAGATCAATCACGTACATATTTTTGCACTCCTTAAACAAGATATAGGTACAAGTATGTCAGTAAGTTAACCATCAAGCTGCTTGAAGGTTTTGAATTGCATGAACATTTTCTGGCACTACGACGGTACTATTTTATGCAGTTAGCAGATTGGGCAGATTTGTTCATCATGTCCCTCTGGAGTCATGTAATTTTGTCTGATAATTTACTTCAATTCATATGGTTTTTAGGATTATCAAATAATCTCAGTTCTTTCTATCTCCATTCCCTTTTTCCGCTTGAAACAACAGAAATGGTGTGCTACAGAGGCAGATCAAAGAATTTCTGAAATTCAAGGGTTCCTCGAAATGTCAATTCAAAGGTCTTCATGTGAATGGGATCCTAATAAGGATCGGTTGTTTGTGTACATAAAGGGAAACACTGTTATGCCTCTTTCGACATCTGCAATTGGTGAATTCTTGTTCCTTGATAGCTTTAGCATGGTTCTTGTAGCTGTTCAAAGACAAAGTAATGCCCAGGTTTTAGGGCAAGTGTGTGTTGTTGAACTTACAAGCCTTTAGATGTGACCTCCATAGACCCTTATGAAAATCTAGAGGGTGTTTGCCATTGCTTAAAAGCACCTTTTAAGCCTTTTTTTCAACTTAAAAGCACCTGTTTGTTTGGACTACCTGTTTGTTTGGACTTTTTGTTTTGGCTTTTAAGTTGTTTTTATAAAAGCAGCAAAATGCTACTTTTTTATAGTACTTATAAGCCAAAAGGAGAAAAGCACAAGTAAAGCCAAACACCCACTAGATAAATTTCCTTTACCTGTCAGGCTCCATTAATGTGATGTGGTTCTGGAGGTGAAATTTTTTAGTATTGGTGTTTGAGTCATTCTTGTTGCCAAACATGGCGAGTTGTTAACATTTTTTATTTTATTTATTTATTTATTTCATTTCTATTTGATTTTACTTTCTGCTTCCCTCTTTTACTAATACTGAGCTTGTCAACATGCCAGGAGTTCATTCTTTTGATTTCTTGGGTTTGGGCTACCGAGTCGATTGGCCTGTCAGTATTGTTTTGACTCCCAGTGCATTGAAAATATATGCTGATATATTCAATTTCTTGATTCAAGTGAAGCTTGCTGTTTTTTCTCTGACCAATATATGGTGCTCGTTAAAGGTACTATCTATAGCTCTTGTTATTTTGGACTTGGGTTATACAATCAAGGTAGATCCTAAATGGAACAATTAAGGCCCAAGTTACTTTTTCACCTTGAACTTTTGAAAATATAAAATTTTTGCCCTATTTTGAGCTTTGGAACAAAATCACCCTAAAATTAGTTTTTGTAATAATCTCACCCCACACATAAGTCTAGACTAAATCGGAAAATAAAAAATTTCAGAATGTTCCTTTCCTGGTTAAGACCCTAGATGAAAAGATATTGGAAAAAAAAAAAAAAAAATTATACAAGTTGATATTGTTTCATCTTATATCAATGTGTATGTGTTTTTACAGGATTTGAAGCACTTCATTAATAAAAATAGTCATTATGCAAAACATGAAAGGGAAGTAGGTCAATTTAATATGTTGATAAAGATAAGGTATGCATAAAATTTCGCATCCGCTTTTGGCATTAATTTTTGCCTCGTTTAGTTTCTTGAATAACTTGCATGAACTTTATAAAGGAGAAGTCTTAACAGATTGTGCATGAACTTCGGTTTCTGGAACTTTGTTAGATTTGGTCAATGTTAGGAGATTGCACTTTGCAAAACCTTTAATGGTTTGGCATTATTTTTTTTATCATGATATTGTTTTGAGACTAGTGAATTTATAATTTAGCCAAGATATGTAACATACAAGAGCTCTAAATTGAGCATATGTAAACAATAAGTTTAAGTTTGCAAATGGGTGATTTTGCTTATTTCATTAGTCTAAATGTATGACAGGCACCGGGTGAATCATTTCATCTCTAGCTTACAACAATATGTGCAGTCACAATTGTCTCATATATCATGGTGTCAGTTTCTTCACAACCTAAAGTACAAGGTATGAGTCCCGTCACTTCATTTTCTTCATCCAACGTTAATCTTCTTCTTGAGATGAAGGTATACACCCAGAAGAGTGTTAATTTCGGTTGAATTTTTATATATATGTCATTTCCATTATAAGCTTTATGCCATTAATTCTATAGGGTAATATTAGGATCCATATCAATGTATAGTATTTGAGAATTCAGAATGATTGTTGAAATTATGTTAAAATATTGATTAGGATTGGTCATTTAATACACAATAAATGAAATTTTTATCATTGTGGTTGGCGATACGAACTACCACTTTTCTCCTCTCATTGCTCTTCAACTTTCCTGTGTTTATTTTAGGTCAAAGATATGATGGATCTTGAATCAGTTCACATGGAGTATCTAACTGATTCCTTACACATGTAAGTTCACATCATCTTTCTGGAAGTCTGAACATTAGCTTGCTCCCAAGTCCTATACCAAATACTTACTCCGTCCCATATTGTTAGCTCATCTTTCCCTTTTTGGCTGTCCCAAATTGTTTGTCCACTTGACCAAAATTATTTTCAATTTTCCTTTTCTGCCCTTAATTGTAAATTATTTTGAATCTTTTTTTTTTTAAATTTAGATACGGGTAGTTAAGGAAAGTGTGTTTCTTAAACTTTGTGCAAAAGTGAATGAGATGGAGGGAGTATATAACCAACTTACTTAAGGATGTTCATGTTTGTAAGTTTTTATGCTCCTGGTTCTAATACTTTCCTTGAGTGATTCATTAGCAGATATGATAAATGAAATTCTTGAATTCTATGCTTAAATTTGTTTTGATTGTCAAATATTCTTTTCTTTTTCTTGGCAAAGGTTGACTATATTCTTGCTTTATACATTTTTTTTCATTTTATAATGGTATTTTCTGATTTAACATCAAATGTAAATCTTCACAGATGTTTTTTATCTGACGAAACACAGTCAGTAGCTTGCATCATAGAAAGCATTTTACAATGTGCCTTGGAATTCCGTTCTTGTCTTACAACTAGAATGTGGGATGTTGGAGCAGATCAAGAAGATTCATTGGCTAAACTTCCTAAGATCAATGTATCCCAGGTAATCTCTTAAACTATGTTTGGTACACCGTAATGCAATGTAATCACAGTTATATTGTGTGAATTTCTTTTTAAATTACAAAGAAGTTCATGCAATATAATCACAATTACATGGTTACAACATACTAAACATTACCTTAAATCTTTCTCCAATTATTAGTACATTAAAATTGGAGTTCCATATTTATTGGCACTTGGAAGAAGCATAGGCCGAAAAGTTCACCAATTGCCAAGAAACAGAGAAGCTTATGTTCTTGTCACATTATTGCAGGTGCTTGCCATAAAGCAGAAGTTTGATAAAAATCTGAAAGAATTACATCTATGTTATCTTAGATCACCTAGGCATGGAAAGTTTGGCCTTTCTTGTTTCTGGGGATATCTCAACTATAACGATTATTACTCGTAAATAGGTAACGAAACTAACCCTCGTGACCTTTAAACTTAGCCTATGCTCTTACAAATCATTGCAACTTGCAAGTACGAATTGGGTTTGCTTGCCAACATGTTGGTTACCTTAATTTGAGGACTTGCTTCTGTTACATTGACATATGTGTTATTCGTGTTGTATCATTCCTCATCCATGGAAGCGGTATGATTTTCATTTTGAGCATATCCATAGTTATAACATATAATTGAATGATGTAATGATTCAAATGACAGACTCAGAATTCTTGCACACACTGTTCAAGAATAGCTGCAGTGTTAGGACTTTCAAGTGTTACTTTAGTTGGGTATGGATAACTTTGATCTTATTATGCAATTAATTGATGTTATGCTGGAAATCAGTGATTAGTTTCTTTGGGATGATGATGATGATGATGGGGCGGCGGCGGGAAGGTTTTATTTTTAATCTATAGAATTGTCAAATTTGTTGTATTTGATGCATCATCATCAATCAAAACGTTTGTTATTTTATTTTGTTTCAAATTTTAGTGTGGTTGGAGTGTTGGACACAATTGAAATGTTTGTATGGTCAAGCTATAAAAGAAATATCTCAGTTGATGAAAACATGATTTTACATTATTAGGTTCATTGTATTTATAGAGCCATATGTGGAGTTTAGATATTGTATTCAATTGTTGGTTGATTAATTATAAAATTCAAACTTAAAACATGGATTACATTTTACTTAATATGATTGAGGTTGACCTAAATAAATGTTTGAAGAAAAAATTACTACCTCCATTCCTAATTTATTGAGACTGTAGTGTTTTTTAGTGTTCTAAAACAAGTGAGATTTTTTGTACTTTTTGTTCAATTAGAACAATTATGCGATTTGTCTTGTAGTAGATGTAATTTGTTTTTAGTGCATATAGGCTCAATTTTTTATATTGAGTGAATGTGAAGTATTACTTTTTAGGGTAGAATGAGAAAAAAATTATAAGGAAAAATTGAAGATGAATAGTAAAAACTTTAATTATGGTTTGGTTCAATTTTGATGAATATTTCAAAAATTATACTGCTTAATGATGCATTTATTAAAAAATTAATTGTTCGACAAGTATAATTTCAAAAATTTTTGGTGTAAAAATTAATTTTTTTTTTTAAAAGTAGATTGTTTTAATTTTTAAAATACAATAAGATAATTATTATTACAACAAATATTATAATAATGAACATTTTATAAGTAGTTGAGTTAGAGAGTCATCTTCTTAGTATTTTCCGGTAAAAATATGACAGTGAGGAAAGAAATTGTACCTTTCTTTCTTACTAACCAAACATGCAGAGTTTTGTACTTCGGGAAAAAAACGGCATTTCTTCAAATTATTTACCCCTAATCAAACGCATTTAATCTTAATTAGGGCTTTGCTATGTGTCTTGTAGCGAGATTACAAGACAACGGCTAATTTGGTTTTTTTTTTTAACTTTTTATTTTTTCAACTTGCGCGGTAGATTGTCTATACTGAGTCCCGATATCAATTTTAAAGGGCAGCACAGAAATCATTTCTGTATTATAAATTTCAAATGACTGTAAATTCAACGGTCTAATTATTTTATGTTTAATTTACAATACAGAGTTAAATTCTTCGAACTGTGAACCACTGAAATTGATCTCGGACTGAACATAAATAATCTACCGTTCAAGTTGAAGAATAAAAAAAAAAAACAAAAGCATGCGAGTTTGTTTCGCCGTGAGACAAACAGAATTTCCTACTATTAATGATTGATTATTGCATTTGAGGTGGTTTGATTGGTCTTTTCACGTCAAATGATAAGGAGATTGTTGATTATTCAAGTTCTTGTTCGAAATTTATTTTCAAATATAAATGCTGATTGTGATTTGCGATGCAAATACGAAAGCTACCCCAGAAAGTCATATTATGATATTATGTAGTGTAGTATAGTACACGAAATTTAAAGATTTAGGGAATATCGGAGAAAGATTTAGTGTGCAATATTATACTCATGTAAGTTTACAAAAATTTTATTTATAAAGATTTAGGGAAAATTTTGGTTAAAATATATATATTTTTTAAAATAACGGCTAATTTGATTTTTTATTAAAAATAAATAAATTTAAAGTAGTAGTATTTTTTAAAAGAACAATAAATGGATTGAATTTTGAATCTCACCGGTCTTTGGGGTTTTGCCTTTTGGATATGCTCCGAATTGCACATATGGCAATGGTGAGCGAGTCTGGCAAGGGAGATAGCTGCATACATTAAACTTTAATTTGAAACATGCTTAAGCGAATACAAGCCACTTGGAGCATTTCTAATGTGAGGGTAAGTTGCTCTAATTAATCACCACATCGGAAAGATGAAAAGAAAAAAATCTTCCCAATGCCAATGTGTTTTATTAGGGTTGTTTATGGGTAGTAGTGACCCCAGAACCGGATCAGGATCCGAACTGAACCAAAATCAGAACCGGTGAAGAACCGGTATTTTGGAACCAAATTAGAATCGAAGCAATATATTTTTAATTATGGATATGATTCCGGTTTCTATGTGAAACTGAATTCTCTGGTGGGTACTAATGAAATTGCAATAATGTACTAAGACAGGGAGTGGATTTGCTGAAGAAAACCCCATGTTAATGAAAGAAGAACTTCCAAACTTTAGGAATAATAACTTTTTTGGTGTATTTTGAAAAAAGTATTCCGTATTTAGTGTGAAAAAATTACAAATTCTCAATTTGGGGTGTTTTTTAATGATGTGACACTCAGTGCGCCACTTGAAATGGAGCACTGGCCAGTGCCCCCATTTGAAGTGGCGCACTAGCTTTAGATAACACAATGTTCGCAAGGAATGAAAAGCCATCATTATACTTTTTAACATTTTTTTTCCCAACAAAATGATATAAGCAATCATTGCACGTTTTTAACCATTTTTTTTCCAACAAAATGATGATGTTTTTTATTATGTAATGATTGTGATTGTGTTTATTTTAAAAAAATATATGATAAAATTATGATTATAATAATTATGAGTATATAATTTTTATGTAAAGA
>CATIWJ010091135.1:0-12536 GCA_949640765.1 Croton laevigatus | reverse complement strand
TTCAAGTTTTGGAACATCCTTTGCGTCTTCTAAACTCTTTTCACTAAACTGACGAATTTATGGAACATCCACATATTCAGAAGGCGATAATTTAAGACCCAAGGAACATAAATATATGTAGTATATATATATATTTTTTTTTTGAGGATCTTCAGATGTAATAAATATTGGTTCTTATAATTTCAAGTTTCGTAGAGTTTGAATTAAGTGTGTTTGGAAACAAATACTGAGAACTACCATCAGGTGAATAAAAAATATCCCGTAATTATTTAATTTTCAATATAAAAAAAAGGCAAAAAAAATACACATTAATAAATGAATAATTTATTTTAGTAAAAATATAATATTACATATAGAAATTGCAGTTAAATCTAAAATAGTTTTAAAATAATATTATATGACTCATACATACCGGTTTGTATATATCGATACATCTCTGTTTTTCTCTATGGTTCATATATATGGTTCATCAAAACCATAGCTGCCATTAAATTTTTTCTCTTTCTTCGAGCTCATATATTGGTATATATAAGGTATATATACGGTATAAACAAGTAAGCAAAGTCAAAACATCGCAAAGAAAAAGAAGAAGATGAAGAAGAGAGAGAGTCGGATTTGGAAGAAAAAGAAGAAAAGATGCGGCTAATTTTTGGGTAGAATTTGTTTCTAATTTTTTTTCTGTTTTTATATTTTGTTGTTTCTGTTTCTATAATTTGTTCTGCTACGCTTAATTAATAAGCGTATAATTGAATTTTAAATTTTAAATGTGCTATTTGCTTAACATTAGAAACTTTGTCATTTATTGCTACCAAAACTCCTTAGTATTTTATTTGTTTCGCGAACCCTATATGAATAGCAAATTTTGATGCTCACAACTCACCATTGCGAAAGAACACATTTCAGAACACATCATAATCCGGATTTGGTTCCTTTTCAATTTTATCCCCAAGTGCTATTTGATATTGCAAAATAATTACTTTGTTGGCTTTGGAATTCACATAACCATCAAAGAAAGAATTCATCTTTGTCGATAACAGCTCTGCCCTCAAGTTCATATGTCTGTAGATCACAACTCTGCCCACAAGTGTTCGTTAACCGAACTCCGCCCAGTACAACCAACTGCTGTACAGGTCACTAAGCTAGCTAAGGTTTTCAATTGATTCAGTAAGAAATTGTCTGTATAAATAAACATTCATGTGTAGTTTTCTGTACAGAAAAGGGAAAAAAGTTTAAACATATTTATATACTACAATCAGAAAAGCCAATGCTTCCGTCTGGTGACTCTGGAACTGGAAGGCACATCTGCACACAAGTCAGAAATATAAGGTTATATCAATCTGTCCAAACTTAAAAAGATCCACTCACTGCCCAACAACCTCACCTCCGCTTGCATACAGTGAATTATAGTGAACTTCACTCCAAAAGCTCAGCCAAAGCTCTGTACACAAACAAAGCAAGGCACTCAAACTTCACCAATAAACAACAAATTGCAAATCCAAGAAAAACATTTATTTCTTACTGAATCAAACAAGTTCAATTCTACACTCAGATGACAACATGGGATGATTTTATCGGAGGTTATGGAAGCTTTTAATGATATATAGCAGTTTTTGACTTACAACTTATAATCACTTTAAGAAAGGACTTAAGTACTTAGCTTTCAAGCAAGTTGGGATCAAATATATATGAATTAGACATCAAATTAACATCCATGCAAAACTAAGTATCCATCATAAATAATTACAAATGTTACTGAATAAACAATGACGACTTCATTTACAGAAATGAATAGAATCATGTTATGTCATATTGCATTGCCATTAATAAAATGATTTTGATGAATTCAAATATTATCTTTGAAATAATATACGTCGCTTCAAACAGCATATATCCAAATGCAATAGTTAAATGACTTAAACTACTTTTTAAATTTGAGATTTTAACTTTTTAAGTGACTCGTTACTAGCAGTTCCAAATTACAAAGCAAAACACACACCCAAAAAAAAAAAATATTATTTTTCCAACTCCCCAAGTATGCCATAGCAGCATTTATGAAGAGTTGACTGAATTCTAGTAGTAGTGACCCTTAATATGTTTAGTAATTCAAAAGTGACAAATGGAAGTTGAAGAACAATGGCAAAATTTAGTCATATGTTCAGGATATATGGGTAAAATTTATGTGTGCAAAAGCTTAAAATAACAAGTGATAATCTCACCCCTGCTAGGATTCTTGTCTTTGGGAATGATCTCAATATAGCAAGTGTCCCGAAAAGATGTGACCAAACATATTTTGGCACCAAACTGCAAATTATTGCTTTGAAATGTAAGAACATCCAAATAGTATTTGGAAGTAGAAGGGCAACAACAAAAAGGTTGCATGATGTGCATTTTTAAAAAATTTAACCACCAACAAAACAAAATATATTCTTAAATGCAATGCATGTACAACCCTAATTGTTTTCATGTCTCTCTATGAGGTATAAGATGTTTGTAGGATGGAGTGTCTATGAATAACAAAAACAAATTACTCACTCTGTTCACTTTATATAAGCAAAATTTCCATTTTGGGTGCTTTATTTTTTCTTGAACGGCAAAAACAAATTATCATTAATGATAAAGAGTTGTTACAAAATACAAGAAAACTAAAGACCAAACTGATGCATTATTCTCCCATTCATGAGAAATTAAAAAGGAGAATCAGAACCTAAAATCAACAAAACCAACAAAATAAAGAAACATATAGAATTAAATGACAACAGTGATCATCTCTAAATCCACTCTTTTCGCATGGTACTGGAACTTTGATGAAATCCCGGGATTGCTAAAGTGGGGAGCATTAGTTGAAATGTAACAGTCAATTACATCATTGAAAGTACAATTTGCATTGGAAATAAGAAAGTGAAGGGTAAGTTATAAAATTTAAAGGAGTGGATTGTTTTATTGTTTTTATTAATAATTGTGAAAAAGTAGTGCCTATATTTATCAAGATATGACTTCAAAGTCCATCATACACCTATAGAGAAGACTTTAAAACTAACCCTAATTCTTAATTAAGTTGTTAATTGATAAGAGAATATTGCAAAGACAACTAATAAAAACATAATTAGCCCAAAAGGAACTGAATCTTCTGTTGATGTCACCAGGAAAAGTAAGCGCAAAAAAAAAAAAAACTGGTTCCTCATTACTTAAAAAAATCAGACATACAAGAGAATGAGCAAATAAACTTGTTCCTCATGCCTTAAAATATATCCACTTTATAAACGTTACAATTTATTTCTCAGTTTATAATCCAGATAGACAAGGACTTCATAATAAATCATAACATATATCTACTTTATAAACATTACAATTTATTTCTAAGCTTATAATCCAGATAGACAAGGACTTCATAATAAATCATAACATATATCTACTTTATCAACATTACAATTTATTTCTAAGCATATAATCCAGATAGACAAGGACTTTATAATAAATCATAACAGGAAGGACTTGCACATATGCTAGAATAAAGATCAAATGCTAAATAGCAGAACGTGACTGCAAATGAGGTCTGACTTAATAATATACAAAATAATGTATGGGAACACTCGTAGATGGTGAACATTGCAATAACTTCAGACATCTGAAAATAGAACCATTGACAATTCCATCAATTTGTTTTGTAGCAATAAATTTATTTTAAGGTTCATGGGTAATAATTTCCCACATATTGTCGACTTGTTTAATTTCAGATAATAATCAAATCTTAAGTCAATGTACCCAAATCATATGTAGGAACCAATTAATAGTGTTAAACCATTTTACATAGAAAATCTCACAGATAAACAAGTAATATAGAACTTACTCGATCAGCTGCAGCTTGTAAAGTAATATGGTCCCCCCACTCCCCTGATCTAGAAGCAGATAATTATTTCACGCATAAAACACATTAGCATTAAGTAACATTCATGAAAATATGCTCTTTCAGTTTTACATAGTAGTCATTGTCATAGAAATCTAACTTTTTCATTTTCTTCAGGTAGCATTTGTACTTCATTGGCACATAACCTTCATATAACTTCCTGGAATGCTTTAACTGAAGAAGAAGACAAGAGACATATGTATTAGAGGAAAGAATCAAGTGATAAAAATTGAAAATCAGACACTTACCTTGAAAAAATAGAAAGCACAGAGAGGTAAATACAGATACAGGAATGAATTATTAGAAACCGAACTAATAAAGATATTGTATGAGCTCAAACTCCATTGTTTGTCTTTTCTATTTTTGCCTAAGAAGCAGGTTGCTTCAAACGTCTTCTCCTGAGTCCTGATGAGAGCAAGTTCAGGAATAAAGAACCTGGAACCACCCAACCTGAGTCCTGAGTCCTTTTTTTTTAAATGATGATATCGGATTTGTTTGGGAAATTACCCCTTAACCCACCCAACCTAAAACCATGGGCACTTGGGCAGCCTCTTTGAACTGCAAAACTCGCGCACTGATAATCTTCTTAGAGCATGATCCAATGAAAAGAAAAATATTTATTTTATCACAAATCCTTCCTGATGATAAATTCTACGATGCAGAAATGCATCCCAAATGCAAAGATCGAGTAGTGCGAATGAGGATCCACACACAATTAAACTCTTAAAAGATAAACAAGAGCTAAACCAAGCCCTTAAGAAAATAAGATTCACCTCGAACCTTAAGAAACTCCGAAATTATTATTGAAAAGATCTTGTTGAGTTTGATGAGTATTTATAAAATACAATAATTAGGCTAAATAGAAATCATAATCTAATAAGGAAATAAATAATTTAAACTAACAAGGAAAGGAACTGGCATATAATTTAGGATTCAATTGTTTTTCTTTGCACTCATCTACTTCAATAAATTCCTTGTTAGCAAATAAATGATGATCATGAATACCGAAATTTTCTTTTGTGCACTTAGAATCAACCCTTACTTCCAATTCTTGAATACAGATATTTTCAATAATTTTTCTATAATATCAATCCAATTTCTTTTGGCTAAATAATATAATAGTACCTCCTTTGGATAAAATTGATCCATTAATAAATTTTCATCATATTCCATGAATCAATTCTACCATATCTTCATTGAAATTCCTTCAACCAATCAATTGTTTGATCCCTTAATTTTAAACTAGCAAGTGTAACTTTCTCCTCTCCATACATCTCATAATAATGAAAATATGTTTTTAAATCAAGTAACCACTTAATAAATTCCTTCACATATAAATCATGGTCAAAATAAGAGATACTTACAAAATTAGGAATGTGCAATACCCAGATTGTTTTTGAGCAACATCTTGAGCATAACACCTACCATATCCCTAAAATTAGAACAATCTCCAAATTTACGAACACAGAACACGTTGATTGCAACAAGAATAGTTGTGAGTATTATTTTTCCCATGCCCAAGATATTAAAATTCTACTCTTGAAAGAATCTACCCTTCACGATCACCGTCAGTGAAGAGGTTGCACCTACTATTACAAAAGTTGGTCAACATCCTCTGATCCCACCTGACGGAGAAAGTAGTGCGATAAGGATAGACACATAATCTGATAGAAATACTGATAGGAATCAGCCCATACCTAGTATATTCTAGAAGAGGGAAATCTGCTAAGGATAAGAATATTGGCGGTGAAGAAAAGGGAATCAGTACACATCAGCAGAGTTAGTTAGATACCAGCCTATATGTAGTGAACCATATTAATCAATGAAACAGTAGATTATAATTCAATCCAGCTTATCTTCTTCTTAAATTGATTATTTGATTCTCTTTTAGACTTTCAGCGTTCTAATCTCTATTATAATCAAAGATAAACAAGATATAAAACAAGACTTCAGGAAAACAAGATTCACAGCCTAGAACCTTAAGAAACCCCAAATTATTATTGACAAGATCTTCCTTTCCAATGTTAAGTTTGATTAGTATTTATAGAATACAATAATTAGGCTAAATAAGAATCATAATCTAATAGGGAAATAAATATCCTAAACTAACAAGGAAACAAGTTACTAATCCTAAATAAAATATAATTTATTTAATAATTATTGACTAAATAGGAAAATGAATATATAACTTCTTAAATAAACAATAACAGTAGAATTAAGTCTTCTCTTTGACTCTTTTTCTACATCACAAGAGGCTTTCTAGCATGAAGGCTAGGAGAAAATGAAGAATTCTCAATTTAGAAGATCTGTAAAATATATCAATCTTGTCATAGAACACAAAACTAGACAGATTGAAATAGCTAGAATTTCATCATTATATAAGTAAGAGGGTAAGCTCTTGAATAGCAAGAGAGTAGACAGCTCAACATAGAGGATATAATGAAAGCAAAGGGGAAAACCGGTTGTCAATAACACTTCGAAACAAGCAGTAACATTTGGTATCATTTAGCATAATTGAATAACCACCATGAGTATATTTCAGAAACCCTAGAAATTACAATTGCATCAGTTGCTGAAATTGAGTCTATAGCTCTCCAGATGTTCATAAGATACCATTTCCTTAATAAACTGATGGTCCACTTCTTACCCTATAATCGAATTCCACCTAACAACATCAAGCTGGGAGGCATTGATCATCTCCAAGTCATCCTAAATAGAACCCAAGTATTTCACTCAGACAATTCTTGCTGCAGGTAATGAACTCTAGAACATCCCATTCTAAACCAAGATCATATATATCAAACAAGGTCCAAAATTAGAGTCTAAATAACTCCTTGCAGCAACCAGTTCAGATATACCATCGGATTTTAATCCAAAAAAATAAAAGATGAGAACAACAACATATGAAGAAGCATGAAAATGGCATTTTTTTCTCAAACCAATCAAAACAATATGTCGTCAAATCAACCAATCAAACCACCTCTCCACCCCTCAAAAAAAAAGAGAAAAAGAAAAAAAAGAACCCAAAACAAAACAAACCCTGTCACACGAAAGTAGCACTGATTTTCCTATTTGTTCTTCTATCATTACGGGATATGCTAATGGTAACCCTTTTTTTTTTCCCCTACTAATGAGCCTTCGGGTAGAGCAGTAAAGCAAAAAGACAAAGTACAAATTTTTAATAGTCATTCATTCAACTGCTATCGAAAATGAAAAATAATAAGATAGTAACATATGAGTTGACACTATACCTGCTTGACTACTTGCTTCCTCACATGTTTGTGGAAATCCGGATTGCGAAACAGTTGATCTGCTAATGCTCGAAACTGTAATTTCAAACCAATTAGCAATGTCTACTATGAGGTATAACATGAAGCAAGGGTATTAACAGCTCTTAAAAAACTTAACCAAAATAAATAAAGAAGGAATTCCACAAGGGAATAGTTAAAGATTAAAAATTATATGGCAGAAATGGAATATGTTGTTGCACCTGGCAATTGCCATCACCTTCAATTTGCAATTCTTCTAAACCATATGTAGTCAACCTGAACGAAGGACAAATATGGTGATATATATGTGGAAAAAAGTTATATATGTTTCAGTGTGTGTGTGTATAGATAGATAGATAGATAGATATATAGATAGATAGAGAGAGAGAGAGACAGAGAGATAAGACCATGAATTGCGGTAAAAGCATCACAATAATACAGATACATGCATAAATGATATATTATCTAACATCAGACAGTGAACACTTACACTTTTTTTTTTTTTTTTTTTTGAAGATAAAACTTACACAATCCATTAAAGAATTTGTGGCAAAAGGCAAGCATGCATAATAAATAAATTTCTTGTGATCAATATAATAAGTCAAAAGATGTGTAAAGAAAAAATAACTAGTAGAAAAAAAATACAAGAATCAAGGCAATATAGCACAAAGAAATAAAGGATCTATTATTAAATCACAACCTTTCAGATAGTCTTTCATGGTCTAAGGTTGCATCATTCACATCAGGTATCTCACCATTGACCCGAGGAGTGTGCTGCCAACAAAATAAATTGTCAAGTAGTAGTAACGCTAAATGAAATAAAATCCCGAAAAGATATCCAAATGCCAAAGGAAGTTACTAGAATAGGAAACAATAAGATGATGACTGCATTTATGCATCTCTTCAATGCATTCCGATAAATTCAACAAATAACAAGTTGAAAGTAATTATCATGAAAACATATAAGCAACTGACATGTTTTGTTTAACTACACAAAACATTGACAAACCAGCAGTCTTATTATGATAACACTGTTTGTCCGTTCCACATGCATGGAATTCATTTCTATCCATGCATGTGAAATCTCAGCAAGGATATACAGCACTGTCGCCTCTGCCTCCTTCCAAACTAAATGGCAAAACAAAGAACAGCTTAGTTCCATGTATAGTTTTTTTGGAAAATTTCCGTGCATCTAACTAAATTATTCTTTTAAGAATATGTTGTCTGGATGTGCTTATTCAGTAGGTACATGCTTCTTCATTGACTGATGTGTTTAGTTGTTTCCATTTGCTTGTTTCTCCTATGGTTATATTTCAAACCCCGCCCTTACATCACCAGGTCATTACATTTCTCTCTAGAAGGAAAACCTTTAATTAACATAATTCAAAAGTGAATCAATATGAATCAGCAGCCAGCCAGCCACGATTGTGGAGTTTCCAGCGGAATTAGCAAAAACACCCAAATGAACAATTGACAATGGATAAATGAAATAAACAAAATTTTACGTGAATGATAGCAAAGGTGCTGAACAAAATAGTGACTGCCATGAAAGAGTTGGCACCCATAGAGTAACATACATGAAAAGAAGGTGATAGTAACTAATGTTCCATTTACCTCAAAAAAAGAAGCATAAAGGGTCCCCATGCAAATAAGAATTCAGACTCCATTGACTATAAGAGAACTAGGTGATCTGGACATTGTAATCAAGAAATTTCATATTGGAAGCATATACAACTTGAAACAATGGCAGATAGACTCAATAAACAGAAAAAGTGGGATGACCAAATGCAGCTGTATCCCAAAGTCATTTAATCATTAAAGTTTACCCAAGAATACGCTGTATGCATTTCATTTCAAGATAAACTTTAAGTAGTATGATTTAGTTTATTTTATAATATCAAATAGAAAGACCTCAGTGACAACAAGAACCATCCATTGTTTAAACTCCACTAGGGAACGATTTCAATCATCATAACTAACACCAACTAGCATTTTCCTTTTATTGCTACAAATAGAAATATAGAATATATATAGGTATTACAAGTACCAGATTTTCGAAAAATAGGCCTTCAAGCAATTACACATTAACAAAAGCTGTAATACATATACACGGAAAAGGGTTATATAATTATGCAAAGGAACCAACCGGTATGGAATCCAAATGAGAGAGTCTCTTCCCAAGAGTTCTGCCAAGATTAGAGGCTTCCTCTTGAGCCAAGATGCTCGCAATGGTTTGATCATCCTCTGTGTCTTGGAAGCTGCTATTCAAACTTGAGGTTGAGCTTGAGCTTGCATTAGCATTGCTATGGCTTTCGGTCATATTATATTGCGAATAAACATATAAAGGTGGATCTCTTCACCTGTGAAAGAAGTTCACGTAAGATTAAGTCACTAAATAGGATTATTTACTTCAAAAGTTATTGATTTATAAAAAGCAAAGTGACAATTACCCTTAATCTTAAGTGTATCACCCAAATTCAATTCACCTATATCTATATAAAAAGAAAATCACAAAAGTTCAAAATGCAAGTCATCAGCAACAGCCAAAGAAGCATCAAAAGACCTGCTTCTGTTATTAATTTTTTCTTTGGTCTCCCCAATTTTTTTCACAGAAAAAGGGAGAATTCTAGCTATTATCCAAAAAGAATAGCACTCTTCATCTCCATTTTCTTAGCGGGCTAACAGCAAAATCCCAAAGAGAACGTAAGAAATGGCAATTTAGCAAGCATCAAAACTGGAAATCGCATCTCCTCGTAAAACTAAAAGCTTAAAACAAGAAAGAAAAAACAGAGAAAATGGAAATATATTAAGTAAAGCAAGAGAATTACCCAGAATCAAACTAAGATTAAATTGAAACAGCAGATTTCTCCTTTCTTTTGGCGGAGCAAAGTCCAAGAGGCCAAAAGCAAAGCGTAAAATGGTCAAAACTCAAAAGTAAACGAAAAGAATAGTAACAAGCCACGAAATGTCAAACAGAAGGGAAGAAATTGTAGTAATCCAAATTTTAGAATTTCTCTCTCCGACAGCAAACCAAGCCGCCACGTTACGTTGGCTTTCCCTTGCAGATTTTAGAAAAGGGATAATTATATTTATGGTGCCTAAACTTGTCCAAGATTTCTGAAAATGGCATCTTAACGGGAAATTGTTGCGATTTTATGCCTGAACTCGTCATTCGTATGCTTTATGGTACCCACAGTCCACGTATGCACGGCCAAGCCACCTGGCCTTGTCCAGGTCAGGTTAGCTGCTGCTTTGGAAAGTGTCACGTTGGATTAGCTGCTGAATGTGAAGGTTATAGCGGATCGGGTATGAGTGAAACAAACTTGAGGGTACGGCACCCCTACTCCCTAACCGGCGAGCCACCACCAATTCTTCCTTTGGACCCCATCTCCCGCGGCCACTTCTCCCACCACCGCCGCACCCTCATCCATGACAACAATTACGAATAACCAATCATCCTCAGCACCGGTCAACAACAAACTTCCCGTTTCTCCTAATTACTTACCCGCGCTTGATTTCCCGTTGCCACATCCGCCATAGCCGTTATGAAATTAGGGGGTGTTTCACTGATTACAGGATTAGCGTTGAGAGGCTTCAAATAAGAATTTAGCAAGCTTAGAATTGCTGACATTTTTGTGTATTTCTTCCTTTTTTTTTTTCTTTCAATTTTCTTTCTCTGCAGAATTCTTCACTCTCTCATCAAATAACTCCATCAAACTTGTGATTAATCCAGACTGATGCAAGAAGAGAAGATGTGAAACTACACCTCTTCACATATGCTGCTTTACCTTTACTGCAAGCTTCAATCACATTTTTTGCTGCCTCAGTCAGTAGAAATGCCATTTGTTCCTGAAATTATAATTGAAAACATTGAATATTTGAACTAAAATCCAATTTAACTATAAATAGATGTATATTTATTGAATAAAAAAGGCCTAATGAGGTTTTAATTAAAGAATATGAATTTAAAGAATAGCCAGAAACTCCTTGAGGATTGGCGGAGGATGAGGTGGGGAAAATAGCAAGACAACTTCTAAATGCATCACAAAGACCGTAAATCTTATATTTTCACAATTAATGCATTAGAAAATCTGTTCTTTCAGCAGAAGTGTAGAACTCTCATGTCTTCAAAATCCACTGTGCATACCCAAAATAAATAAATATATCAAAGAAATTCAAGAATCGCCAAGACAGAAAGGCTGTTCTACTTGTTTGTCCTGAAAGTGAAAACGAAGGAGGAGGGGTGTTGGAGTGACGAGTGGCTTTCCGTACTGTTGTGAACGCTGGTGGAATGGAAGCGATTGGTGATATAACGGAACTATCGAATGATAGAAAAGAGGAATCGGTAGTTTATCGGAGGCGGCTGGGTTCTGCGAACTCGCCGGAAAAATCAAAGAAGGGAAGCGGATCTGGTTGGCTAATTTCCAACCATGGTACCCCTACTTTGGGGTCGGTAACGTTATGATACCCAATTTTAAAATTTAACGTCATCATACTCGAACTTTAAACAATGTAACAGTAAGGTACCACTGTCCAATTTTCAAACGGTCATAATAACCTAATAATTGGTTTTCTAAACTCGAAAAATCAGAGAGCAGATTTGATCAAACTTGTGCTATCTAAAATAAATTACCCCTATAAATTTTTTTTCCCTTCTTCCTTTGGTCATTAATAATGATATAAGAATCGAAATAAAATTTGCCACCAAAATTTAATTTCTATTTCCAACAAGAAACGTAACAAATAAATATACCAAATTAAAGAGGTTATCACAAAAAATCGAAATATAACCTTTATTTTTTAACAAATGAAGCATAATTTTATTGGGAAATGCATAAAACTAATGGGGCAAAATTTTGCCTTGGTGGCTTGAAACTGGCCAAGGTTTATATCCAAATGTCGGTCTTCATAAAAAGATTTCAACTTTGAATATATATTTGGAATTCTTTCATCAAGAACAAAATCTAGCCTGTCGGTTTATATCAACAAATTTTGTATTCCTGAAAAAAGAAATAACAAAGAAAATAATATAGCGGTTACAATCTCTATTGAAAAATCCTCTGATTCTTCTCTTTGCGATGAACGCGATGCACTAGTGTCACGACCCAAATTCGGGGGCCGAGACTGGCGTGCAACCAGACCGAAGTCTGACTACACAAGCCATTAAAAATAATTAAATCATTCAATATTTTAAAAAATCACTATTAAAAATTTCTTAATTACAATACAATATTAGACAATATTTTTACATATCCGGAAATCAATCTAGAACAGATATTTCAATAAAACTAGACAATCTAACAATCTTAACTCAGATGCTTGGCTCAGGAGAAAAGAAATCAAGCCTCGCCTTAACGAGCTAT
>CATIWJ010091114.1:0-10909 GCA_949640765.1 Croton laevigatus | reverse complement strand
ATATACTCAAAATATTATTTCTTTATAGAAATATATATATATTTTCTTAACTAAAATAACAATAATAATAAATTTTCCTTTGCAGCGAAATACTTGATTTCATCAGTTTAGCAAAATACTATTTTTGTTCAAAACACATAGCTGATTCGGTCTATTAAATAAAAATAAAAATTAATAACTTTAATTGCAGAAATATCCAATTAAACATAACTTCAAAATAACCATAATCAAACAATCATTTAGTGTAAAATATCAATTTCATACATGAAATACAATATAGTTTTTCAAGGTTAAAGTATCAAACCTGATATATATATATATATATATATATATATATATATATATATATATATATATGTGGTGCTGTGATTCTCCTATGTGTCCTCGTTGGTTAAATTCGGTAGTTGTCTATTCCAACCTATAAATACAAGTCTAATTAAATTCTTAATTGTCAATTAATTTTCTTAACCTTATTCTAAATTTTTGTTAATTTATATTAATTAACAATTTATTTAAGTCCAATTACTTATTTTATCCGATTTTATTAAATTTTAAATTCTAATTTTATTTTAAATCTCTTTTTAATTTAATATTATTAATAATTAAATTCTATTAATTAAGTTGCGGAACTTACATTTTTTACTAGTTCGGAGTCTCGGATTGATAAACGGATTCCAAATTTGGGTTTAGTTCATCGAAACGATGCGATATAGGGTTTGTCGAAAAAGTCCGCCGGAGAGAAATATTTCGGTCACGGGAATGTCGTCGGACAGTCACCAGAATCTCACCGGAATCTGTAAAACTTATTGAATTTCAAATCCGAGTACACCATCAGAACCATCTCATTACAAGGATTCCAAAAAAGTCAACACATTCAACCGAAAATATATCGATTTGCCGGAAAACTAAATAAATCGTTCGGTCGATCACCGGAAAATACAACTCTCAAGTCCATCGACCAATCAACTCAAACTTGTTGTGCTTAGAGTTCCAAAATCCCTTGTTTTGATTATTTGACAAAACTAACTTGAATTGTGATCTACTAATATTTCAAAAAGTGTTTAAAATGCAGTACAAACATGCTCACAGCAAAAGACTTGAAGATATAAATCAAGCTAGCAAGCAAAAGCAAGAAATTAATTTCTGCGTCTAGCCTCGCGCACGCGACCTAAACACTAAAGAGTAAGCATCGCGCTCGCGACTATACAATTGGCTCATAATCACAAGATCATCGCTCCCGTGATAGTAACAAAGATGTTGGCATCGCGTGCGCTACTAGTCAAAGACTTGGAATGATGTAATCATCGCGATCGCGTCTACAACAGCAATGTTAGTCTCACGCTCGCTACCAGCAAAATAAAAGGCTTGATGTGATCATAGCGACCGCGACAGAAATAGAGAGATGTTTGTGTCACGCTCATGACTATTATATTGTGAAACAGGGGATTTCTAAAATTAAGGCGCGCTCGCTACCAAAACAATCTTGTTACCATCGCGCTCGCGTCACTTACACAAATGACCATTTGAAGAACAACTTTGTGACCATCGCGCTCGCAACCAAAGCTCACGCTCGTGACGTAGCTTCTTTCACACTACAACGGTTAGTGCGTGAGACGCTGCCGCCCACTACCTCAAAATCCGTTGGTGTGCGTCTCGAGGTTTTTGTGAGTAGTTGCATGCACGACCACAGACGCGCTTGCGACCATTCTCAGAATAATTATGCTGTTTTAATTTTTAAATTTCAAACGGCTAGATTCTGAAGAAAGGGTATAAATACCCTTCAAATTTTCATTAATGAGGTACAACACAATTACTGAAATAAACCTTCCAACAACCTCATTGTGCCTAATCTTTATTTTCATCAAATTCATTTCTTACTTGAGTGTGAGTTAGTTGGGTAATCTATAAACCCTTTCTTTTGTTAGTTGTTTAGTTCAAAGAGTTAGCTTTAAACTCTTGTTTTCTTTTTATTGTAAGTTTGGGGTGATCATAAACCCTAAGTTTGAGGTGAACTTGTAAAACCTTTGTATTCTTGTTTGTATTTTAGTGGAACCCAATTCCTTTCTAGGATTGGAGAAGTGGAAGTAGGCAAAGAGTTTTTGGCTGAATCACTATAAAAATCCTTCTTGTAATCCACCAAATTTCCGTTTAAATTTTAGAAGGCCACTAATTCACCCCCCCCTCTTAGTTGCCAAGGGACCAACATTTGGTGCTTTCAAATACTTTCAAAACTTGATTTTTCTTGAGATAATTACTGTTTACAAATTATGTTAATGTGGTAATTTTTCCGATTTTTAGTAAATTTTAGAAAAATGATCATGGGATGAATTTTTAAACTAAAGTTCCTTATTATGTCTAAAATATGGAAAAAATAATTTGGTATGGTTTTGAGATAAATCTGAACATGAAAAAAATAGAATTTTCGAACTATTTCCTAGTAGGTACTTTGCTGAAACAACTAACTTTCATGATTTTTAATTAACTCTAGCAAAATAATTTTCAAGTGAATTTTTAATATGTTTTACCTTAATGAGTCTAGTGTTTGGAAAAAATAATATTGAGCATGTTTGGTTTAAAATCGGATATGAAAATAAGGATTTTCCGGACTGCAACCAGTGAAAAAGAAAGCTACAGCAGTCCGATTAAGTGGCTGATTTGGCCATTGCAAACAGCCCAGATCTATTTGAAATTTTTATGGAAGGTTGTTGATATACTAAGCTGATTCCAGATTAATTTTTAGAATTTTTGGTTAAGTAAATTAATTTATACGCATTTTTGAACTTTGGGCAGATTTAGGTAAAACTTGCTTAGTTTTGCTTTAGAACACTAAACATCAAAATAAATACAAATCAATGGAAATGCTAAATTATATGTTAATAAAACTCAAGTGGCTAGATTAGAATATCGTGATAAGGGTTCAATGCATCGAATGGTACCTTCCGCGGATAGATGAAAAATAGAAATGATGAGTTTCATATTAGCTCGATGGTTAAAATGCAAAGGTTTCATATGGATTTAATGAAATTGATTTATATGAATCTCACATGAGCTCTAAGGATGAAATGTATGACATATACCTATATCTTGTCCCTTCGTTTTATTATAGTCACGAGAGCACCCGAATATTATTTTGGTGATGTGTGAAATGATTTGAATTTTATTAATTGTTTTATTTTTTTTATTTATTTTCTTCAAGCTTTTATTCTATGATTTTCTAATACTATGTTATTTAAATTATGGTTAAAACACCGACTGAGCAATGAGTTGCTCAATGCGTTTATTTTCTTAAACTTGTAGGTTGAAGAAGCTTAGGAGTAGAAGTAGAGTCTACAGCAACAGCGCCGACAAAGACACATCAGCTCTTTCTTTTGGGTAGATAATTCTTTTTGTATTTTGTATTTTGGTAAATCACATGTATAACTAGGAATAATGATTAAATTATATAATTGTAATAGTATCAGTATATATGACTTAAGTGGAATATAAATGATTATACTATATTGAGGATTATGGATGTATGTTATGTAAGTGATTAGATTTATTTGAAGTATTTGCATGACTAAACGGCGGAGGTTATAAGGAGGAGTAGAAGTGTTTATGCATGTATTGATAATTTGTTGATGATGTAATAATGATGTGGAAAGTATTAGTATATATACATAAAATATAGAGTGGTATATTCACTAATGATCTAGACGTAGGTGAACCAAAACCATGGTTGTGACATCACTTCTATATTTATTGGTATCAGAGCTCCGATTTAGTCGATTCTGGGTTTAGTTAGTTGAATTGACTTAGGAAGTATGACAAGTAGGTATAGGTAAGGGGTTTAGTTAGTAATGAGATTGCTGATATTATAATGGAATCTAATGATCTGGTTTTTGGTTTTCTAAATAAGATGGCCTAGCAAGGAGAAGACAAGAGTGAGATACTTGTAATTAACATTAGTAGTGATTCTAGTGGTCCTCCTAGGAAGAAGAAGGTTAAGGTAGTGATTGACCAAGAAGAATATCAGTGGATGATGAATAGGATTAAGGAGTTAGTTCAGGAGTCAGAAGATCAGAAAGCTAGAATCAAGCAGCTAAAGGAAGAGAGAGATAATCGTGGGTTGAACTCAATGCAAGTGGATTGCCAGTCAGGGGTTAAGCCAGAGCAAAATGAGGGTGTAAGGATTATGCCAAGTCAGATCATAGCTTTATCATGGTTCAAGCCAGACCCGAGTGAGGATAGGTAGACCACATTTTGCTCTGTAGGATCAGCTATGGTGTGAAGGACTTGAAGATATTTTGGCTTTTGTTATAAGTAATTGTAATGGTTAGCTATGTAAGCTATTTTGTTATGTATTGGAAGACTAGTGCTAGGACGTTTAGGCTAATGATGTAAATATTAATGAACAAGTATGTAATCGGATATTTGGGTTGTTATGAAAACTTGTTATTATTATGGATTTGATATTGTGAAATTGAATGTGTGTGATGATTATATTTCGTTATACATGCCATGTAGGAATAATGGATGGGATGATGTAATGTGTTAAAGTCGGCTGCTGTTTATGTTTTATTATAGGATGTCAGAGGAAGTAGAATCTCAGTGAGCGGTCATGGAAGAGGTGAAATCTCGTGTCTCTATCCCTAATCATACAGATATAGTAGGGGCTGGAGCTCACGACCCAACACCTAAAGTAGAAACTGCACCTAGAGCTAGGTGTACGACCCAGCCGAGTATTTTTGTTAGATGGCTGCTGCTTTTCAGTAGATGGCTGGCATGGCTCCTGCTGTTACTGCTGCTGAGAGAGATAGGCGCCCATCTATCGACAAGATATGAAAGTATAACGCCAAAGAGTTCCACGACGGTCGAAAGAACAATTCAGAGGAAGCCGAGTATTGGCTAGACAGTGTCAACTGGCACTAGAACAATTGAGATGTACTCCCAAGGATCGTCTGATCTGCGCCACATCGATGCTAACCGAGCAAGCTTATACTTGGTAGGAGACCACGCGACAGCGAGTATCGGCCGCGCAGTGGACATGGAAATTTTTTTAGAGGGAGTTTAAAAAGCAGTATATTATTGTTTCGCACCTGAATGCCAGACGTGATGAGTTTGTCCACCTTCGGCAAGGAAGGATGTCTATGTCAGAATACGAGAAAGAGTTCACCCATCTCAGTAAGTATGGACAAAAGTTGGTTGAGACTGAAGCGGAACGATGCCAGAAGTTCTTGGGTGGCTTGAACTATGAGATTCAAGTCCAGTTGGTAGCTGTAGGAATCACAGACTTTTCAGTTATGGTTCTGAGAGCCTCTGAGGTGGAGCGAGTTCAGGGTCTGCAGAGGGACCGACACTAGAGAGCCTAACAAAAGAGAGAGTCTTCTAGTTACAAAGGGCAACAGTCCTCGAGGAAAAGGTATCGAGGTGGAGGTTCAGCACAGTCTAGAGGGCAGAACCGTGGTCGAGGATCATCACGACAGTATTTTACGGCCAGTGCACCTGGATCTTTGGGAGGTTCTGGCAGAGGTAATGGTAGAGGTAGGAATAGAGATTATTTTGGGGCTGCTAGTGGAGCCGATGTTACGGACGAGAATGAAGCTCTTGCATGCCAAAACTGTGGGCGTAAACATTGGGGAGAATGCTGGTTTAAGGATAATGTATGTTGGGAATGTGGACAAGGGGACACATAAGGCGACAATGCCCCAGATTGCAAGGAGAAGCTCTTGCAACAATTAAGAGATCTCACCAGTCAGCTGGAAGAGGCCGCGGTAGAGGCCGTAGCAATAATCAGAGTCATCAGAAGACCCAATCAGAGACAGTGGATCATCCTGGTCCCAGTGCACCTACCAGAGCATATGCTATGAAGGCTCGTGAGGAAGAGGCGGCACTAGATGTTATAGCTGGTACATTCTCTATGTTTGGAAAGTCTATTTATGCTTTGGTGGATCTGGGTTCTACTCATTCTTACATAAGCTTGCATAATGATATAGTTAGTGGGTTAGTGACCAATCCTCTAGGTGATGAGGTCATCACTAATAAAATTATTAAAAATTGCCCTATTGAGATCTATGGTAGTGTATTCTCAGGGGATTTAATGACATTACTATTTAAGGAGTTCGATATTATCCTGGGGATGGACTAGTTGTCGAAGCATAAGGCGATTGTTAAAGACTCCTGAGGGAGAAGAAGTAATAGTGGTTGGTAAGAGGGTTGACTACCTGAGTAATGTGATATCTGCTATGGCGGCTTAACACATGATTAGGAGGGTTGTGAGGCTTACTTGATTTGTGCTTTGGAAGCAAAGAAGGATACTACAAGCATTCAAGACATTCTGACAGTATGTGATTACCTGGACGTGTTTCTAGAAGAACTATCGGGAGTACCGCCCAGGAGGGAAGTTGAGTTTGCTATTAAGGTATACCCAGGATCTGCGCCTGTTTCTATTGCACCTTATAGGATGACACCTGCTGAGTTGAAAGAGTTGAAGATTCAGCTACAGGAGTTGTTGGATAAGGGTTTTATCCGGCTGAGTGTATCGCCTTGAGGAGCACCGGTATTGTTTGTGAAGAAGGATGGAACCCTACGGTTGTGTGTTGACTACTGATAGTTGAATAAGTTGACGATCAAGAACAAGTTTCCACTTCCTCGAATTGATGATTTGTTTGACCAGTTGAAGGGAGCTGGAGTATTCTTGAAGATTGATCTGAGATCGGGGTACTATCAGTTGAGAATAAAGGAGGAAGATGTACCTAAGTTGGCATTTCATACCCAGTATGGTCATTATGAGTCCTTGGTGATGCCATTCGGGTTGACGAATGCCCCGACGGTGTTTATGGACTTGATGAATCGCATTTTTCATCAGTACTTGGATGAGTTTATGGTGGTCTTCATCGATGATATCCTGGTATATTCGAAGAATGAAGAGGATCATGACCGGCATTTTAGGAAAGTGTTACAGATCTTGAGGGAGAAGCAGTTGTATGTCGCTTAGTAAGTATGAGTTTTGGCTTAGAGAAGTGAACTTCCTAGGACACATAGTGTCGACGGAAGTAATTCGAGTTGATCTGAAGAAAGTAGAAGTGATTTTAGAGTGGAAATCGCCGAAGTCACTGACAAAAGTGAGAAGCTTCTTAGGTTTAGCTGGGTATTATAGAAGATTTGTGTAAGGATTTTCTTTAATTGCTGCACCGATGACCAAGCTGCTCTAGAAGAATGTAAGATTTCAGTAGAGTGAGGAGTGCCAGAGAAGTTTTGAGATCTTAAAGGAGAAGTTAACTACCGCTCCGATACTTACCCAACCGGTATCTGGGAAAGAGTATGTGATTTATTGTAATGCATCTCATGTTAGTTTAGGCTGTGTATTGATGCAAGAAGGGAAAGTAGTGGCTTACGTTTCACGATAGTTAAAGCTACATGAGAGGAATTACCCGACACATGATCTGGAGTTGGCAGCGATTGTTTTGGCTTTCAAGACTTGGAGACACTACTTGTATAGGGAGAAGTGTCAGATTTTCTCGGATCACAAAAGTTTGAAGTATCTGTCAAGGCAGAGGGATCTTAATCTGTGACAGTGAAGATGGGTTCAGCTGTTAGAAGATTTTGACTATACGATCAACTACCATCCAGGAAAGGAGAATGCGGTAGCGGATGCTCTCAGTAGAAAGATGGTACAAGCTCTGAAAGCCATAAGAGTAAATGTGATCTCCAAAGGAAAAGATGCATTGTTTGGCAGAAATGCAAGCAAGACTGATGTTGTTGCAAGAGATAAGAGATGCTCAGAAAGAAGATCCTCAAGTGCAAAGATGGATTAAGCTAGTTTAAAAAGGAAAGGCAGTGAAGCATTGAATTTCAAAAGATGGAGTTTTGTACTATGATAGTTGTTTATTAGTGCCAAGATTGTGTCAACTGAGAGAGAAGATTATGAGAAAAGCACATAGTGGTACTTTTGCGATGCACCCAGGGAGTACGAAGATGTATCTGGACTTGAGAAAATTCTATTAGTGGCCTGGAATGAAGAAAGGCATCACTGCATATGTGACTAAGTGTCTGACATGTCAAAAAGTTAAAGCAGAATACCAGTTACCGTCAGGACTTCTACAGCCTATCAGTATACCGGAGTGAAAATAGGAAAGGATTATGATGGGTTTCGTTATTGGACTTCCTATGATGCGAAGCAAGCATGATGCTGTATGGGTAATTATGGACCGGTTAACCAAATTGGCTCACTTTTTACCGATTCGTAAGGACTACTCGTTGGATAAGTTGGCAGAGCTTTATGTTAGAGAGATAGTGCGATTGCACGGAGTTCCAGTATCTATAGTATCTGACAGAGATCCGAGATTCACATCGAGGTTTTAGGGAAAGTTACATGAAGCTCTTAGTACGAAGCTGCACTTCAGCACAATGTTTCACCCACAGGCAGATGGTCAATCTAAGAGAGTGATTCAGATTCTAGAAGATATGCTTCGAGCATGTGCTATAGAATTGGAATAGCTGGGATAGATGTCTACCTTTGGCAGAGTTTGCTTACAACAATAGTTATCAATCCAGTATCAAGATGGAACCATATGAAGTACTCTGTGGTAGAAAGTGTCGTACATCAGTCTATTGGACAGAACTTCATAAGTGGAAGATGATTGGACCAGATTTGGTTAAAGATACGGAAGAGAAAATAAAACTTATCAAGGCCAGACTTAAGAAAGCTTCTGATCGCCAAAAGTCGTATGTGGATTTGAAGAGGAAGGACATTGAGTTTGCCGTCGGTGATAAGGTTTTCTTCAAGGTGTTGCCATGGAAGAAGATTATGAGAGCCCGACAGAAGGGTAAACTAAGTCCGAGATTTATTGGGCCATACGACATCATTGAGCTTATCGGTCCAGTAGCCTACCGATTAGCTTTACCACCAGAGTTGGATCGCATTCACAACATCTTCTATGTGTCTATGTTGCGGCGATATCGATCAGATTCCTCACATGTGTTACCAGTCGAAAGCATCAAGCTTGAGCTAGACTTGACTTACGAAGAAAAGCCTGTGAAGATATTAGCTCGTGAAGTCAAAGAGTTACGCAACAAGCAAGTCCCGTTGGTCAAAGTCTTATGGAGGAATCACAAGGTTGAAGAAGCGACTTGGGAAACCAAAGACTCAATGAGGGAATAGTACCCGCAGCTGTTCGACGATTGAAAGCTTCGGGTCGAAGCTTTTCTTAAGGTAGGTAGAATTTTCACGCCTACTTTCTTGATTTTTAAAAAGGAAAATTTACAAAAAAACTCCATATATTTTAGTGAAACAAACAAAACCTCCCTATTTATCAAATATCATACAAAAACCGCCCTGATTTTTAATAACCCGAACAGAAACCTCATTTTGTGAACTTTTCCGTTAAAATATGGTAGAAAGACTAATTTACCCTCTTTTTTATTTCCTCATTTTTCATCTTCACCCTAACTCTGCTTTATTGATCATCTTATTAATCATCTTCATTTTACAAAAACCTCAAACCCTCATTTTATTAATCATCTTCAACAAGAAGATGAGCTGCTTTCCCAATGAGTAAACCAAGATATATTCAAAGCAACAAAGAGTAATCAACAGATTTTGCAGCTCAAATAAAAACTTGCAAATGCCAAGGTGACTCCAGGAAAATAAAAAGCAGAGAAGTAGTTTGACAATGAGATTTTATCAAAGAGACTTCAAAAGAGATTCAATGAAAGCATGAAGTTAACAAACAACAAAAAGCTACTGCACTAAGAAGCTAAAGAGATTATCCAAGGAGCAAAACAAAGAGATTGAAATTTTTTTTCTTCGAAAAAACAGAGTGCAGCAGAGAAAAGGGAATATTGAACTCACACTAACAAGCAATACTCAACACAATGAGAAAATCTAACATAATCAAGAAATTCTGCTGCTAGAAATCTTGTAGGACTGTAAGTAGAATTTCTTCATTTTTATGGTTGATTTTTGAGCCTAAATTTCAAAACAAAGAGAAACACAAAGTGGATTTGTTCTAAATATCATTTAACAACAAAACCAATAACTCTCAGCCCCTTAAGAGCTTGTCCCCAATGATTTTCGATGAAATTATGGACGTCTTCAAGTTCCGACCTCCTTTCTCCTCTGTTCTGTCTTTTTTCCGTTTCCAACGCTCACTACTGATGTATTTTTTCGTTTCCAACGTCTTCAATTCCGACCTCCTTTCGTTTTCGATCCCGGTTCTCTCTCTTCCGATCTGATATGCAACAACCCAATTTGTACTCAGATCTCTAGATAAAATGAGAGCGTAATTGAGAACGGAAGAAGAAGCAAGGGAAGGAGTGATTACGAGAGAGCACAAAAATTATCCTTGATTTCACCGTGGATCTGCTCCATCTGAGGACTCATCGGCAAGTCGGAAGCCATGGGTATGAAGCTCTAACAGCCGAAAAATCCCCGGCTAGAATATTGCAAGGAATACGATCTCTGATTGAGAATAAATTTAAAATCTTGATTGGAGGAGTAATCGGCTTTAATCGGAGCAGTATATGGGTCCCTATTCATTGGCATTGTGAGGGGAAGTGAGAAGGAAATGGCGAGAAAGTGAGAAAATGAAAAAGTGAGAGAAAAGGGTTATTCTTGGTATTAAATCAAAAATATTACAGGTATTCCCAAAATTTTGACAGAAACCCGGTTTTAATTGGACGGAGGGAGATTTTTGTTAACGTTATTAAAAATCAGGGAGGCTTTTGTATAATATCTGATAATCAGGGAGTTTTTTGTTCTTTTCACTAAAATATAGGGATTTTTTTGTAAATTTCCCTTTTATGAAAGACTAATATTTTGTAGGCCACTAATTTCCGTAATAAGGTAATCAAAAGCTTGATCCTTATGGCTTGATAGCGATGTGAGAGGTCGGCTCGGCTGGGTCCTATAAGACTTTATAACTCTAAT
>CATIWJ010091107.1:0-12702 GCA_949640765.1 Croton laevigatus | reverse complement strand
TCAACTTTCTTCATCAGAAAACAGAATTTACTCTGTTATTATTGCAGGTAGAAGCAAGAAAATGAAACATGGCGAATGACTTGCACAATGCAATCCTCCCAAGCATCACAAGGATTTTACGCCAAAAATCCTTTCTTCCGAACTGTTATCCAATCTCGCCATTTAACAGGCAGCTGTCTGGTAAGGCCTTGAATCAATAACATCTTATCATATGAATCTGTACTTATTAGACAATGTTTGCTATTCCGAAATGTGATCCATAATAAGCATTATACATTGCATTATAACTTAGCAAACATCACCTCACGGTCTACTTAATTTGAGTATTCAACGAAAGTATATTTTATGTTATAGTTTTGAAATTTGTTGGTTGTGCATGATGTACCTGTTGAATTTATAGAAGAATGCTTGAAGCACAATTTCGAATGGAAACTATTCTTGGAGTTTCAGAACCAACAATGGGAGGTGAAAGTAAACAACTCCAATAAGGGTTATATCCGAGCCTATTTATCTTCTGGATGGTGGGCGTTTGCCAAATATCCCGGTCTCCATAAGGGGGATGTTTGCATATTCAAGCTTGTTAACCTTAAAACTATGCTCGTAAAAATTACCCTTTATAGACATGGAAATTAACTGTGAAGTTGCTGTTTTGAAGGGCAGAGAGAAAATGAGGAGGTGGATTCTTGTTTTAGTCCAGAATTGGTTGCTTTTTTGTCTTAGTGTTAGGAGTTTGACCATTTTTATCTCGTAATATTTTTGTATTGGATGGCTTAGCTGACACAATTTGATAGAAATTGTGTATATATCAAGGAAAATTACCTCCTCTTTAAAACTGTAGTTATGGCATGCATTTTATCAAATTGATTTTGGCTGATTTAATACTGTAAAACTCCACCTTTTTTTAATTAATGTTGCAGTCAAATTGTAAAAAATACTAATCCTTGCCCATATAGATTGGTTTTCTAATAAAGAAAAAATTGCATCCAGCATGGGTTGGAACTCTCAATCTACTAATAATTACTTACTGCTTTAATAGCTTTATTAGCTTTTTTTTTCCCCTTTAGTAATTAAGCTCTATTAGCTTAATTACTCTGTTAAACACAATATTAATTATGGCTTTTCATTTTCCCTACCATTATGAAAACCAGCTAGCCGAAAAGTCATAATATAAAGGTTACAACAAATGAACACAAATCTTCAACAATGGCTTCGTATTCTCTAAAAGAAGGTACAAACTTGATGTTCTTCGAACCAGAAAAACCCCATTTTTTCAAGATAATTCTTCAAAATTCAATTCTTGATGGAAAGCTTGTAAGTATTCTTTTATGCTTTCTCAAGAACAGCATTTGATTGTTTAATTTCTGGTAAAGTTTTGTATTTTTGATAATTTTGTTGATTTAATTTATTTACTTCAGGCAATTCCTAAGAAATTTGTTAAGAAGTATGAAAATAACTTGCCAAGTTCTATAGTCCTGAAGGTCCCTAGTGGCGAAAAATGGAGAATCGAGCTAATAAAGTGTGATGGTAAGATTTGGTTCAAAGATGGATGGCAAGAATTTGTGAAATATTACTCTGTAACTGTTGGGTCTTTACTAGTTTTTGAATATGACAAAGAAAATTATCATTTCAATGTAATTATATTTGACAATACTGCTTTAGAGATTGATTATCCGTCCAATAAAAGATTTCAAGAACCAAATATTGAAGAAGAAACTGAAACTGATACTGATGTTTCCGTTGAAATCCTGGATGACTCTTCGATGTCTCGAAAACCCAGAGAGAAACCTTTATTATCATTCTCACAGGCAAATAAGAAGATGAAAGTTGAGAATTCTAAAACAAATGGTAAAGGTAAGTTTTTCCTAACAAAATAATGCACATCATCTGTTTGTATTTTGCTTCAAAAAAATTATGGGACTTGATTTTGCAGTTATAAAGGAAGGAAATGGAGGCTCTGGAACTAAAAAGAGGAAACGAAGATTGACTATTAAAGAAAAGGCGAATTCAATTCGTAGAGCAAAAGCAAAATTTAAATCTGAAAATCCATTCTTCGTCGTCGCAATGCAGCCATCATATGTTTATCCCACAAGTCAATTGGTAAACATTCAATAAAAATGTTAAAATACTATTAAAAAAATTATCTTTCGTATTTTTATCTAACCTTTTGGCTCTCTCTCTCTCTCTCTATATATATATTTTTTTTTTGGCACAGGCTATACCAGCATTCTTTGCCAGGAAGTATTTCAAAGGGGATCATGGAAATGCTGTTCTAAGTAATTTGGATGGTCAAACTTGGCCGGTTGAGTACTACCACAATGTCACATTCTTTGTAAAAGCTTCAGCTGGATTACGTAATGGTTGGAGAAAATTTGCGAAAGATAATCACTTGGATGTTGGTGATGTTTGTGTTTTTGAACTGATTAGTCTCAAAAAAATTAAGCTCCAAGTTTCTATTTTTAGGCTTGTTGAAGGTGAATCCAAACTCGACCAATTTGTTGCTTAAATAATTCAGAAAACAGAACTAACTCTGCAAAAATTTCGCAGGCAACAAGCGATTGGGAGGAGAGCAAGACATTAGCAGGGGAAATTGTTTCCACGAATCATCAATTTATCCTTTCTTCAGAGTGGTTATTTCGTCAAGTCATATAAAACGGACCTTTGCAGTGGTAAGAGTCTTGATTCTCAATGGACAAGTTTGACTATAATTGAGTTTTCTTGTTTCCTAATATACGTGTATTGACTGCTAAAAATCTGTTGAATGTAAGATTCTACTTATTGCAGTACGTGCCGCGGAATTTCATGATTAGCATCCAGGGAAGCTCAGTAAGAGCAAAGTTGCAGGTGGGAAATAGATGGTGGAATGTAAAATTACTTCGTTATGAAACATATGGTGTGTTATCAGCTGGATGGAGCGCATTTGCAAAGGAGAATTGTTTAGAAATGGGAGATGTTTGTGTGTTTGAGCTAATTGATAATGAAGCTGTGGTTGTCAAAGTTTCCATTTTTAGGCATGGCCTTGTCAAGTAATGGTTTCTTTTCTTGTTTAGTAGTTGGAATTTCAAATTGCAGTATTGTTTTGGATTATGCCAAGCCATTTTGTTCATTTTACTTTGACACCTTTTTTTTCCCTTTAACCAGATCATTATATTAATTACTTCCGCAAATTATAAAATAACAGTTTGATATGCTCATGTTGATTATAAATAAAATCAGATTTTAAAGCAGATCTAGCCAGAAAATGAGCTAAATAATTATAATTTCTAGGTATATATTTACACGTAATATAGATATTTCTATTTAGCAATTGTCTTATATCTTCCAAAATGTCTTGAACTTGGAAGTTTAAAGAACATTTCCCATAAATAGCATCCGTCACTCACTGACTTTGAATCCGTCTCAATTATACACTAGCTCCATCCATTCTCCATACACAATTCTAGTGCTGTCTTGACTACCATTAATTCTAACAAAAGTGGATCAATTAAATACTTTAATTGCTTTACTCTTCAGTGGATTAAATCCACTTTACTATTTCTTTTCTTTTTTTTTCTTTTATAAAAGACTAGTCAAGTTAAAAAATCCTCTCAAGTATTCCTTTTTAAAATGTCGTCATAAAATCAAAAAGAACAACTTTACTATTTCTAACAAACACTGCAATTGCTCCTAAGCTTTTATGAATGTTAACTGCTGCATCCACATTCAGCTTTTCTTTTTTCAACATAGGTATCCTCACTGCTATTATACCAAATCTCATTTTGTGCAACTCATTTTATAAAAAACAGTTGTTACATCGTCTGAAATGATACACATACAATACTGGCTATTTCTTTATAAATGCAGAATCCAATTCTCTTTTTTTTTTTTTGGTTAACAAAGTCATGGATTTTCATTAATTTGAATTCAACAGCTTACACAGATAATTGTGTACTTATGAAGTGGTACAAGACCCCATAATTTCACTGCTACCAGCCCAAAGAGGCCAATCCACCTTGAATGCCAAATTAATGGCCCGCCCCTCACCTTATGAATGGCATTGTGTAGATGCTCTTACGGCCAAGGTTGATATATGACCGGATTTCTTATTATCTTCATGTGATAGAACGAAAAGATGTATTATCTACGTTCAAAAATAGAACCTTTTTCTTTTTACAAAGTTTAAAAGTAGAACTTACTTCGCACCAAAGACCCTCACCAATGCCAATCAATTTCTTAACCACTTACCTCTAATAAAAGCCAAACTTCTCCAATAATATATTATTTATTCCCTAAAATATAAGTCATATTTGTACTAATATTAAATGCTATTTTTTAAAAAATTATTCCTAATAAATGAGAAGAGTAAGTATTTTAAATATATTAAAATAAGAGTATTATGATTAATTTAAGCAAAATGTGATCATAAATAGAGAAATTTTAGACTTTTTTTTTCAAAAAAATACTTATGTTATGAGAAAGAGTTATATTTTGGAACAAAGTCATCAAATATTAGTGTTTAATATTTTGGTGCACCTCAATCACTTATTAACTTCACCATAAAAATTATGGAACAACTCTTTATAATAATCATCATCCCTTTCATTCCCATATGCAGAAAATCTATCATAATGCAGGTTTTGCCCATGGTTAGTTTGCATATTAGCCCTATTTTGGTTGGCTAATAGAGCATCCATTTGTTGCATCATACGCTCCATACGTTCATCCATTTTGTTGTTCCATTTGGTAAAGGCGTTGCTCAACCTGCCTCAACCGATCATGTTCATACACTTCATCCACCCATTGTTGTCTCCTTGTCAGCATGACTGTCTTTCTGGACACGAACTTAACTCTGATACCAACTGATACAGCGGAAGAATCAAGAAACAAGAAAAACCTATAAGCTCTTGATTAATCAAGATTAATACCAGCAAATAGCTTCTAAACTTTATTGATTCCAAACGAATACTAAAAATTTGATATTCAAAACGAAATTTGGAGGAAAATAATATTATTGACTGAAAAATATCAAAAACTATACTATCTCCTACAAAATAATAAAATATAGGCAAAATAAAAATTTTAAACTTAATATAATAAGAAAAATAAATATTTTAATATAATAAGTAAAGAAATTACTAGTCTAATAAGGAAAATAAATATTTTAATATAATAAGTAAAGAAATTACTAATCTAATAAGGAAAGTAAATATCCTAATCCAATAAGGAAACAAATTACTAACAGATCTTGTTATCGAATACAACTAAATTTGTTTTGGTGCAACTCAACTACTAAATACTGCTTCGACTCAGCAACCAAGAGTCTCAATACTGTACGAATCATTAAGGTGATGTGCATCAATTTTTTCTTTCTGCAGAGAGTAGAGTCTACGATTTGCAATTAGAAACTGGTGAGCGCTGTGTCTAGATCTAGAGTGAGTCTATGACATCAATTTGACATGTCAAACAAAACTATAGATATCGGTTTGAAAAAAGCAGCCAGTCCTTGAAAATTTGGTGTTTTCAATTCCAAGGGTCTTTAGCCAATTATTTTTCCTTTATTTATTTCGGTTCATCTTACTTGGATAGCAAATCGTAATCAAGAAAGGACGTAGCCATGAAGTTGGAAGCAAAATTTCCCCGTTTCTTCAAGATAATTCTTCGTGATTCCATTCGTGATGGGAAACTTGTAAGTGTTCTTTCTTAATCTTTAATTATGTTACAAATAATAGCTATCTTATGCTGTTGTTTAGTTCGTTCTATGAATATAAATATTTCTAATTTGCACGATTTTCTTGACATCGATCATTCGTATGCATCAGGCCATACCAAAGAAATTTGTGAGGACTTACGGAGATGAATTGTCAAATTATGCAGTCCTTAAGTTGCCAACTGGTGAAAAATGGAGAGTAGATCTTATGAAACGTGATGGTGAGATTTGGCTTGCAAATGATGGGTGGCAAGAATTTATCAAGAATTACTCACTAGACCACGGATCTGTGTTGGTGTTTGAATATGACAAAGAAAATTATCATTTTAACATAATCATATTTGACAAGAGTTCTTCAGAGATTATATATCCGTGCAATAATCTTGGAAAAGAATGTCAAGAACCAATAAGGAACGAAAAAGAAGAAGCTGAAATAACTGAGGTCTCTGCTGAAATTTTGAATAAGACAACAAAGAAAGCTGAGAATTCCACAAGAAATTATAAAGGTAAAATTTGTTTTACAAAGTAATACACACATCATGTTTGTTGGTTTGCTTTGCTTTAGAGAAAATAAAAGAAGTTGATTTTGCAGGAAGAAAAGAAAATGGAGGCGTCTTTAGTAAGAAACAAAGATTAAATGGTGAAGTTAGATCATGTTCTAATCTTTCTGCTGCTGCTACTGCTACTGCTACAGATGTCACTAAAGAGTTTAACTCAACTCATCCATTCTTCTCAATAGTTATTTCATCAAACCATATAGAAAAACAAGTTGTGGTAAGTTTACTGTTATTCAGTTAGTAATCTGATTGCATAATGACTCTCATTTTCCTTAAATAAAATTACCTGTTGATGCAAATTAGTACTAATTTTGAAATATTTCTTGTGTTTTGTAAGGATTAGTAGATTGATTTGATTCTTGGAACATTGGATTCATACTCTTGTTTAATTGTTTGGTTACATTTTGCAGTACATACCAAGCAAGTTTGCAATTAACATTCAAAGAAGTCCATGCAATTCAAAATTGCAGGTGGGAAATAGATGCTGGCCTGTAAAATTAATTCTCGGTAAAAATCGTACGGGGGGTCAATTATCTGGTGGATGGGTACAATTTGCAAGAGAGAATTCCCTGCAAGTAGGAGATGTTTGTGTGTTTGAACTTATTGATAGCGAAGCTGTAGTTATTAAGGTCTCCATTTTTAAATGATTATAATTTCATGTTCAGTGGTAAGTGATGACATTGCAATCTTGGGAAGGTGGTGTGGTTACTTTTGGTTCTTCCAGCTTAATTTTAGTGATTAAGGTTCAAATTCACTCAGTTTTTACTTATTTTTTCTGTTTTTAGTAATTTTGAATACATTTGAATTTATTGAAAGAACATTCCTCATGAATCTATGGTAACATTTTTCACGTTAAAGTCACCTTTTAGTCCAATTTATCCATTTTTCAGAGAGATTGTTATTTCATCAAGTTATATAAAGCAGACCCTTACAGTAGTAACAGTATAATGGACAATTTTTACTATCATTGAGTTTTCTTGTTTCCTAATATACATTTTTTTGACTTTTTTTTTAAACTGTTAGTAGACTCATGTTTTCTTTATATATTTGAGCCAAATTCGCTTCAACCAATGGCAAATTTGATTTACTTAAATTCAACTAATACAAAATTTATGAATGATTTAAAAATAAAATACACTATCTTTTTTATTATTGCTCTTTGAGTGAGTTTCAATCTCAATTCGGAATTCCACAGTATAAAAAATGTCCTTTCAGGTTCAGATGTGCCATCTTCCATAGTTTCAGCTCAACCACGATGTCATCCTATGGTCACCAGCAGATAGTTGGGGGTTTTCAAACCAAACCTTAAATATGCTTTAACTGTTCAAATTTCCCTTACTATTCATAGTGAACGTAAGTCAGTTAAGTTAGCATTGTCTCATCCAGGTGAAGTGAAGCTATGGTTGAAGAACTAGAAGCTTTGAGTAAGAATGATACATGGAGGTTAGTTCCGTGTACTTCTAGTTTGAATGTTATAGGGTCTAAATGGGTTTTTAAAACAAAATTTAGTCTTGATGGTGCACTAGATCGCTTGAAGGCTCGTCTAGTCGCTAAAGGATACCATCAGCTCTAAATGGTATTAATTACAAAGAAACATTTTCACCTGTAATTAAGCCAGGTACCATGGCTCATATTGCTGCCGAATTGAATTGGCTTACCTATATCCTTAGAGATCTTCACATTCATTTACACAATGTTCCTATTTTATATGGTGACCATATTAGTGAATTGTATTTAACTGTCTCCTGTTTTTCATGCACAGAGTAAGCATATTGAGTTAGATTACCACTATATCCGTGAATGAGTTGCACTTGGATTTCTTGTTACTAAACATATATCCTCCACTCATGCAGTTGCTGATATTTTCACAAAGTCGATTCCAAAGGCTAGCCTTCCGTTCTTTAAATACAAACTATGCCTTCAACCTCTGCACCGTTTACACATTGTAGAGATAAGGGTTCCCTCTCACGGAGAGATAAGGGTGATAAAGCTTAAATTATGGAGTGATATAAGGATGACCTTTCTTTTTCAATATTCAGCTCTTTTGGGTATGTGGTTAGTGGTAAATAATTTAAGTGTGATAAGTTTATCACTTGTGTTGATCAAATTCAAATAAAACTGTATAGATTAGTATTAGTTACTGAAGGTCTATATATTGTAAGCCAAAAGTCTTTGTAAATGCGTCTCTCTTGAGAATAATATATACAATTTTCATATTTTCTTCTACTCGTATTTCTCTTCTCTTCTTTTTTATTTTCTTCTGTTTTTCTCAATCTCAATTCACATACATGTTATCTGTTATCAAGCCGGTACTACTTGACAAAATATACATGTTATCTGTTATCAAGCCCCTTACATGTTGAATTTCAAGAGTACTACTTGACAAAATAACCTCCAAAAAACTAAAAATCAATTTTGCTAGGAGCAAAGAAGAAATTAAATGCACAATCACTATTAATCAGATGTTAGAAAAATAGCAATAATTAGCTGTAGAAAAGAAATAAAAATTGTGAGAGGAAGTTGAACACGGTTTACCATGAGTTTTAAGATGGATACAATAGATCTTCAAAATAGAGCTTGCTGCTCAAAAGGCTTCAACGAAAGCTAGCTTCGACCAAGAAACTATCTTTCGAAACCGAATATTAGATAGGTTGCAAGAAATGCTCCTGGGGGCAGAATCAAATACACAACCAAAAAAAAAAGGAATTTTGTGATGGCCTTTACAACGGAATTTGCAACGACTCAGCGACGGATTTGTAGGTTATGAAGGACTTGCGATGAAACAACATCCGTCGCAACAACACTCGTCGCTAGAAAAATAATCACCCACGAACTGAGTTTCTCTCGCCAATTAACGAAGGATTAGCGATCACTTTGCCGAAGCTACCTTGTTCTGAAAAATAATAAATATATTTAAAGCCATCGCCATTCCATTGCTAGGCAATGTTGTGCTTTTATAATGTCTTATTTCATCGCTATTTCGTTGCCGATCCGTCGCTGATTTGTCGGAAATTTGTTGCTTTTCCGTCTTGGTAGTTGAAAATTTTGTAACAAGTAAAAATGAACTGTGTACTAGAAATAAAAAGACAAATAGGAACATAAAGAAACTACATAATTCATTTTGTATATATAAATTCTTAAAAACTTAAACTACATAATAGTTTGGCCAAGTGCTTCTGCCACATATGCCTACGGGTTAGTGAAAAACTTAAGAGCAGTCGATGACTCTGAGACAAATCATGACTTTGGTCGTCATAAATCCGGATAACGTAATCGGTCGCTAGGACGTTGCTATTTTGCAACGGAAAATTTGCCGTCAATATTCTGACAATTTTTGTAATGATAGATGTGGGTACTAACCTATTGATTATTTAGCGGGTCTAGTAATACGGTTAACAGCGAAAACTCGTTCCACTAGCCCTAGTAGAGAATTCTTCAATTTTCAAGTTTATAATATGGAACAAATTTTAAAAACTTCGAGCACGTGTTTAATCATGAGACTCAGTTTTGAAGATCTAACCAATGAAAATTTAATAAAAATGTAAATAAAAATAAAAATATTTGTATGACCTTTCATTTTACAACACAGTGAAGTAATCTGTGTATGTCTAGTTAATGAATAATAATATAGCCTCGGAAATAATAATAAAGCCTCGGGTATGTAGCTAATTATAGCAGAACCCAAGCTCTTCTGGCTGTTGAGTTAAATTGTCTATTTGCTTAAATACTCCGCCAGCTAAACTCATTTTAATTCATGCCAAGAGTAATACTGCTTGTAACAAGTAAAACTCTTCTACAATGGCTTCTTGGTCTAAAAGGAACAAAGTAAGCTTGATATTCGAAGCACAAAAACCCCATTTCTTCAATATAATCCTTCCTGATTCCATCCATAATAGGAAGCTCGTAAGTGTTCCTTTTCAATCTTTTGAACGTTGTTGTTCTGTTTTTTCACAATGCTCTTGATTTGTTCTATATGCATTCATCAGGACATCCCTAAGAGATTTGTGAGGAAGTATGGAGATAAATTGCCAAGTTCTATAGTCCTTAAATTGCCTTCTGGTGAACAATGGAGAGTTGAGCTAATGAAATGTGATGGTGAGATTTGGTTTGAAAAAGGGTGGCAAGAATTCATGGAATATCACTCTGTAGCCGTTGGATCTTTCTTGGTATTTGAATATGACAAAGAAAGTAATCATTTCAATGTAATCATATTCGACAAGAGTGCTTTAGAAATCGATTATCCATACAATAATCTTGCAAAACAATTTCAAGAGCCAAAGACAGAAGAACAAACTGAAACTGAGGTCTCAGTGGAAATCTTGGAGACCTTTTCGCCATCTGCGAAAACAGGAAAGAAACATTCATTGGAGAATAATTCTATAAGAAAAGGAAGTGGAGACATGCCTATTAAGAAACAAAGATTAGATCATATAAAAACACTGGGATCTAAAGAAAAGGCTGAAGCATTTAATAGAGCAAACGCTTATTTCAAATCTGAAAATCCTTATTTCATGATTGCAATGCAGCCATCATATATTCATGCTTCAGTTAATGTGGTAACCATATATTAATTTTACTACTTTTTAATCAGGGACGAGGCATCAGCCTAGTGGATACTACTAGTTTTAATCGAACAGTCTGTTTTGTTTGTAACTTTTTTTTGTAACTTTTGATGTAGACTATACCGGCATCCTTCGCCAGTAAATATTTGGAAAAGAAGCGCGGCCAGGTTGTTCTTAGTACTTTGGATGGCAAAACTTGGTCTGTGGACTGCTGGTGCGACGGCGATGTGTATAATAAAGATGTATATGCTAAAATAGGGATAGGTTGGAAGAAATTTTCCAGAGAAAATCACTTGGAAGTGGGTGATGTTTGTGCTTTTGAATTGATTGATAGTATCAAAAATGAATTCAAAGTTTCTATTTTTAAGCACGCCAAAGGTAAATTCTGAATTGAAATTTACTCAATCTTCAAAATGGTTTGCTAGGTTGATCTGATTTTCAGAACATTAATTGGATGCTGTAGTTTGGATATTTGATTATTTTTATGCTCAGCTGCTGAATTCTGAGATAGTTCAAAATTTTACATTTTGCAGGACATACCTCACAACTTTATAATTAACTTCCAAGAAAACACTATGGAAGCAAGATTGCAGGTGGAAAATAGATGTTGTTAGTCTGTAAAATTAAATTACCCATGCGCATGAAAGTTCATTTTCTGATGGATGGCTAAATTCTGCAAGAAAGAGTTCCCCGCAAGTAGTTATTAATAGTGAACCTAAGATTGTCAATGTGTCCATTTTTAGGTATTTCAAGCTATTATTTATATCATGTAGGTCATCTGGCTTTTACTTTTCTAAGGATACTATGCTTCTCCCTCATTAACAAACAAAGCTATTCACATATGTGCAAACTTTCTGTATTTTTACTCTTATCCACCATTATAATAGAAGACAGAGAGTCAGCTAGCTTCCGCCTATAACATATGTTTCATTTTAATTTTCAAACATGGTAAGTATGCAATAATTTTGTTAAAAAAAAAAAAGAGTTTGCAGTAACTTATAAGCCCGATAGGTGGCATTGCCCCAACTAGGAGTCTTTTTATAAAAAATAAATAAATAATCACAATACATAATTAAAAGGATTATTATAGTAAATAGCCAGGGCCGTCTCATAAATTTGGGAGGCCATGTGCCAAGTATTAAAATTAAATATTAGGTCCTATAGTAATTATGATATATAATTAAAATAAATAAAAAAATACATATTCTGAGAGTGGTTCAATGAAAAATACTTAATAAAATAAATTATTGATCCTAAGTTTAATTCCTAGAGTGCACACTTAGTATTATTTTTTTAAAATTTTTAAAAATTTTGGGCCCTAAAAAATGGGGGCCCTGTGCAAATGCACAGCTTGCACAGGTCCTCCAACGGGCCTGTAAATAACATAATATAAAGGGGGAGTGAGGGAATTGGCTCCACAAATAAAAATAAATTAGAGAAGAGTCTCATTGCTTAAAAAAATGTAAAAATTAGTAACTTATAGCAAACAAGGACTCTTGATCAATTCATTATGTAAAACTAGCTACCTCACTCAAAAAGTAATCACACTCTCATTTTGAGAGAGTGTATTACACTCTTCATTCTATAAATATTTTTAAAATTAATATTAATTAACACTAAACTTTAAAGAATTAAAAAAATTAATAAATAAATTTTAAAAACACATTTCAATTAAAAATTTAATTTATTATTCCATTAATGTAATTTTTTTAAAAATAAAATTTAAAAATTTTTTATTTATATTATAATCTTGCGAAATTTAATATTATACATTATAAATATAATAAAAAAATATCAAAAATTATAATTAATAATAAAAATATATTAAATTATATTAATAAAAAATATATATTCTATATTAAAAAATTAAATAAAAAATAACTAAAAAATGCAAAAATAA
>CATIWJ010091073.1:0-16570 GCA_949640765.1 Croton laevigatus | reverse complement strand
ATGATAACCAAAGAAACGCGAGATTCCGTCACGAAAGCGGCCAAAAACTAGAATTCATTAAAGTTTTTTGAAATATAATATAGAGGACATTTCATTATAAATTTTGTTCTTTGCTTTGGGTTTTAGAGGGTAAAAAGAATTACATAATTTTATATAAATTCAAAATCGACTAGTTTTGTTATAAGAGAAATTTACAAAATTCTTAATCTAATGCCGTTATAGAATATTAATATTATAATGAATAAACCAAAAATCTGATACTCTTTTATTTTTAAAAATGATTTTTTCATTAATAACCATGCACAATAACTCGATAACCAATGAAAAATCATCAGAATTGAATTTTATGAAAAATTCGAACTTCAATGAACTCAATACGAGATTTCAATCGATGAAAATTAACCAATAAAAAATTGAATCAAACAGAGAAAGGAGTTTAACTAATGCCACAATTCCAGTATGTATTGAGACTTTCAAAAAAAAAAACTAATGGAACAATTCAAATTTATCAATCAATAATAACACATACTGTAATTAAAAAAGATGAAAAATCCTTCCATTTCAATTAAAAATATTATAACATAATAGTTAATGCTAAGCATATTGATTACAGAAAAAATTACTACTTCCATCTTTTTCAATTCTCTACATCCTAAAAATACAAATATCAAAAAATCACCAATGTCAATACCAATACACAAATAATAATAAATAATTACTAATCATTTACACCATTTATTTTTTCACTAATACTAATAAAAAAGTAATAATAAATTATTACAAAATTTATTATAAATGAAAATATAAATAATTTAGAAAGACAAAAAAAAAAATGTTTATAACCCACAAGGTGTTCCAAGAAAATTACTGTACCGATTCGAAATGGGACAGCGGGCCAGTCAAGAAAGCTGGAGACCTATTCTACGAGCTGCTTCCAAATGTGAGAAAGCCAGTTTCCCTCTGAGCTAGGATCACACGTCAGGACATAATCCAAAGGTGTATGATTTGGAATAAGCCCTTTCTTCTCCCCGCTATTCAGGCAGCAAGTTTTTCAAAAGCGAACTGAATGAAATTGTTACCTTCCAAAAAAAATATTCTAATTAGAAAATGAGCTACCCTATGCATATGAATAGAAATAGAAAGATAAACATCAAACAGTTATTTAATCTCGTAATATCTCCATTTTTTCCTAACATGGACCAATGGCTATTTGAAATCTCACTAACAAAGTACTTTAAATTTAATTTGAACGATTATAAATGAATATTTTATAAGTAAACCGAAATAAAAGATTGAGATCCAGGTGGATTCGAACCACCAACCTCCCAGGGCAATACCCAGGCGCTCTATCCGTTTTTGAGCTAATGGATCTACCACAGCAACAGTTTACTACTAATTTATTTTTCTTATAAAATGATATAAGAGATTACCAATTAAAAATGCAAATTCTATTCCGCGAATTAGAAAAACTAATTTCCGTTGTTTTTACTGACTCTAAAAAAATCATCGGACCTTTCTAGTTTCGTTTCTCTTAAATTTTTTTCAGTTGCTATTTCCATCTATTATAGTACTACGACATGCATTAACGACAAATAAATCCATATTTCACTCCAATACTATTATAATTCCAAAGGGCAAAAGCAGGAAGGATGACATCCACCAACAAAGAATATTTACTTTTTTTCAAATAACAGATTTAGTTGGCCACCGTAGATGAGCGACAAAACTACACCCAACAAATAAATTAAACATTAGCCAGTATTCCCTTTAACAATGAAATAGCGAAGACCAATAAGACTTCAAGCATAGAAAAAACTAAGGGAAATCTATCCCAGAAATCTCCTCTTAACAAATTGTGATTTCAAGAGCAATTGCCACGCCTCCGCCTCGTAAAGAAATCAAACTGGAAGAAAATCAATATACATAACAAAATTGTCAAATACAAAATACTAAGGATGAACATCGTCGCGAGTCGATTTCTGGATACATAGTTAAAACTGTAAAACAGATCTGAAACTGAAAGCTTAAGAGATTCCCACTATTGAACCATACCTTAAGGCATTTTTTTAACTGATATTTTTATATCAAGTTAACACCAAGAATTCCTGTAACAATTTTACACTTGAGCAAAGAGAAACACAACCTTGCTCCACTCACTGCCAAGAAAACAAATTAAGAAAGCTTCCAAACAAACAATGCATGTTTAACGCCATCAAACAATGTTATATTCAATTTAGGGAAAAATATAATCCAGAGTTACATAATGAGATGAACAGATATATGTATTTAACAAGATTGCCAGCACACATCAAATGACTATTACCCATTAATCTTTAATTCAAAAATGACAATTAAAAAACCCAAATGCAATTAAAAATTAATATTGAACTGCAGAAACCACATACTCAAAAGCCTTTGGAGCTTCATGTTCAAATTGAGGTGGTTATAATGTTACCCTCAAAATTGAGGCAGAAAAACACCGGACAAGAAGATAAGACTCCATTGTTGTGCCAGGTTAGAACTGAAATTGAAATTGACGACAAATAACCGCAGACTTTGAACAACAGGTACCCGTATCGAGCATAATCACCTGGTCCATCAATATGCCACGTTCAAAAAGACATTGGAAACAAATAACCGCATGAAGCAGATTTCAATTAAGTAATACATAGTAGCTGTTGATCGTTCAACTCCACAAGCATATATCCCTGAGATAGAAATACAACAATACCAGTCATCAATAAATATTTTAGGGAAATACCCAAAGAAACAAAATCATTTTCTAAAAAAATTTCACTCACCAAAAGCACAAAAAGAGAAAAAAAACACCGCAACTCAAGCACAGCTACCAATCTTCAGGTACATGGAGAAAGCGAAACCAAGTGAACCCAATTGCAATAGTGAAAACTAGCTGTAGAAGGGAAATGCATCCGGAAAGCTGCAACATTCCAGCACACCAAATCAAATTAAGACTTATTCCAATCCATAATTCATAACAAATACAGAAATGCAAAAACTAAATGCTTACCCTTCAAATTTATGGTCAGCTATCAATATCCTCAGCAGCAGAAATCACATCTTCACCAGCAACAGAAATCACCTATTGAATTTAAACACCAAACCAAATTAAGACTTGCTCCAATCCATAATTCACAAAAAAATACAGATAAATGCAAAAACTGAATACTTACCCTCCAAATTTATGGTCAGCTATCAATATCCTCAGCAACAGAAGTGACCTCTTCACCAGCAGCAAAAATTGCCTATTGAATTTTGACTAGCACCATGATACAATACTAACAGAACCTTGACGTCCGTCTTCAATAAATCTGCTACAACCAGCAGTCACAGCATAACAGGTGCATCAAAGCACCATGGAGAGCTCACTACATACACCAGAAGTACATTCTACACGAATACAAGCACAAAAACTAGTGGTACATGGGTACATCATATATTATAGCAACCCTTCAATACCTCCAGTAACATTGTAGACATTAAAAAATGGAGGTAATAATCAAAAACCCACCCAATATCCCAGCCATAAGCAATCTTTATTCAAAAAGAAATTTCAGAACTACAATTGCAAAATTATTTAAAAAAAATAGCAATTGCAAGTTAAGAATTGGTTATGAATTAGTTGCAGTTAATTTACTTAAGTTATTATAAGGCTACTTGGAACCGACATCAAATTGGGAATTAAAATGAACCATCTTAGGGAGCTCAATTTCAATTTACTAGATATCCAAAAGGTTCGTGATTATGCACTCCATTGAGATTTTTATTAATTGACTTCATAAAAATCAAGTGGAAATTGATTTAAAAAAAATAAAAATTTGGGTGCATTTCAATACCAGATATACTTCCGCCCATAATTGCAGCTGGTATTAGACCGTCCCAAGATAATAAAATAGGCAATTTCTTTTTATAAGATAAACTATAATTGAAATTTTTTTAAAAAAATTATGTAACATGCTTGAGCATAATAGTATTACTCTATGTAGATCATGATTATAATTAAATTAAATTAAATTTTATTGTAAATATCTATTCGCAATTATTAACGATTCGAAAAACAATTTTTTAAGTGTAAAAGATAAACCACCAAAACATCAAACATGTAGATATTCTTTGAGCATATTGTTACTGCTGCATAATAAGGCCATGATGATAATGAAATTAAATTGTGCTGAATAATATTAAAAGGAAATTCTTATAAAATGATACGGAAGTATTATACCTTGCTGTGTTGGTTCATGGAGAATTTCCAGATACTAGTTGCCGTGATTGCCTTCGTCGCAGATGCGTTGGATTTGAAATCGTCCACGCGAGATCGCATCATAAAAATAAATAGAAGAAAGCGAAAGAAAGGAGAGGAGAAAAGATAGAGAGAACAGACACGAACACGCAGACGGGGGGAGAGCCGGGCAAAAAAATGAACTCATGTAAACATACCCCGTGCCATCTCCCCCCTCCAAAACACGAAAAATAAAATTTTATTAAGTTTTTTGACCTGCCATGCAAGCGCACCTGTCATGGCAAAGGTCGGACGACAAACAGCGACAACAATTCAATCTATCCAACATCCACACATCTTCTCAGCATCCAACAGGCATAGATCTATCAACCTACTACTTCTATCCATATTACGTTGTGACCTCATACGCCATATGATATAAACAACAACAATCGAACAAATTCATATAAATATGATAACAAACCCTTTGCTTGCCTAGTAATCTTCACGAGATGGAAGCATGACAACGACATGAAAATCGATCATCAGATTAGAAGGCGCTCTCTCGCTACAGATAGTGGATCCATCCACCACATCTCAGGAACTCCAATCACAACCGATTCTCATCAAACTGTCAACACGTACAGGAACTCAGCAACGGATCCAGCTCTAAACGAATAGAACGAGGTCGTCCAGCAGACCTAAACAAGAAAATTACCTGCTTAACCGTCTTAAACCAGATCAGCTCAGGAATCAAAAGATCTTAACGTGGAAAGAGATTTCACCTACATATATACAAATTGATTGAATTAATACATAAAACATAGCTAATATCACAAAAAAAAAAAAAAGGTAATAGAGATAAGAACAAACCGATTGAACCTTCAGGTATTTATCTCCTTTGAGCACTCCCGAAACCAAAGAGAAACAGCTACGTTGAGGTCATATCTCACGTTTCCAGACAGAAACAGCTTCCTTGAGCTCATAGCGTATCTCTGGAGACAGGAGCAGCTTCCTTGAGCTCAAAGGACATATCTTGACACAGGAACAGCTTCCTCGAGCTCATAGCATCCCTCTTGATACAGAAACAGCTAGAGCTCAAGCTGAAGGTAAAACTATCGGAAAAACAGAAACAGCTCAAGATCATATTCGTTTTGTAGATCACAAAACGATCTGATTGATTTTAAAAAGAGCTTAGAAGATCTTTGAGAGTGGAGGAACAGATCTAAGAAATGGGAATCGAGATAGCTCTATATGTAGCAAACAAGTTGCCGACTCAGAGGAGACGTAAGACATTTGGGAACCGAAAACCCAATTATTAAGGCAACTTTAATCATCTAACGGCTGTGATTAGTTTGACTCTAGGACCGATCTACGGTCAGATATATCTGATATATTTAGAGAAACAGTTGGCTTGGTAAATATTAAAAAAATAAATAAATAAATGCCTGCCAATCTACGGCTATTACTCGGCGGGACAGTGGGAAGGTTCTGGATTTGTTCCAAGTTTTTTAACCGATTAGACATTTTCGCGCCACGTTTTTTATATGAGTGGTCCCTAATTGACCTAAAACTCAGCATTATCTTGTGCAATCCGCTGATAATTTTGATTTTTCATTTTTTTTCCTAATAATAATAATAAATAAAATAAAATGGAAAAAAAATAAAACTAAGGAGCAATCTTGGCTCAATTGGTTAAGTTTTCAACACAGTCCGAATTCGACTGCAACCTCAAATTTCTTAGTTATGATAGATTTAAGATATCTACATAAAAAAAATAAAATAAAATAAAATTAATATAAATACGACTAAATTCTTATTAGTTCCGCATCTAATAATCGGCCAAAACTTCAAAATAACCCTAACACTTTTGAGCGATCAACTTTACCATTTCTTTAACTTTAAATCAATTTTTTTAAACATAGATTTTAAATTAATTTCACTCGGAAGATATTCTCTTTCACTAATTTTACTCTAATTAATTTTAAAATTAAGGATCAAATTGAAAGTGAGCATATTAATAAAGGGAGTTAATCGAAAATGACATACCCAAATTTTAACATCAACGCCACTTAGTATACACGTAGGACGACTCATTGCCACCCAGCCAAGCCAAATATTCTTTTGATATTAAAAATGTTTTTTGAATAAAAAATCTTGAACTTTGCGTCTTCTTCTCCTTTAAATAGGGGTGTTAAACAGATCGTGTCGTGTCGGGTTCGTGTTAAGCAGGTTCGGGTTGAAAATCCCTCAACCCTAACATAATTTGTTTAGATAAACAAGTCACAAAACTCAACTCTAACCTGATCTGTTTAATAAACAGGTCAAACATGTCGACCTGATCTGTTCAAGCTTTTTTTTTTTTTAAAGATAAACGGGTCAATCTGAAGCCCATTTAATCTGCTAATTTTAGGTTGACCTTAACCCATTTAACCAATGTAACCTGATTTCAATATTAAAATTTAATTTTATGTACTTTTTTTTAACAAAACTAATTTTATGTAATACAAGACATAAAAAATAATAATAATAATAATAATAATTATTATTATTATTATTATGAACAGTAAACAGGTTACACGGGTCGACCTGCGGGTTGAGTTTTTCAACCTCAACCTAACCCATTTATTTTTAGGTCGAGTTCGTGTTGACCCATTTAATTAAACAGGTAAAAAATCTCAACCCTAAACCGCTATTAGCAAGTCGGATTCGTGTCGAGTTAGCAAGTCGTGTCAATTTTTGACACCCCTACCTTTAAACCATGCCAATGCCTTCAAAAATGGCTACTGCTTTAAGCACTTGAATCCAAATACTAAACCAAGCAAACCACAAAAACAAAAGCAGCAAAAGAGAAACCTAAATCAATTAAACTAGACACTGTTGCAAAACTCCAAACCATCACCATCATCAACCTTTCTACCCCAACTAAAAGCCAAGATACCCAAACACAACTCATACCCCATTTCTCCACTCTAACATTTATCACAAGATAAAAAATAAAAATACATAAAATTTACAATATCTTCCTTGTAGATCTCATAAATTTCAACAGTAAACAATTTAAGTCTCAAGCATAATAACCAGTAACTGTTTCTAATCAATATACACAATGAAGTAATGAACCAGAAAACCTTGAAGCAAAGCAAAATCTGGTTGTTAAATCTAAAGAAGTTTTATTTTGAACTAGAAATCCATTACTCAATCTAGCACAAATTTCTTACACTTGCTTCAGAAACTCAACAACGAGAGTATCTTTCCCTTTGGCTTTTTTATGATGTTGGTAGAAGAGCAGAAATTAAAAAAAAAGAAATGAAATAACAAGAAGAAAATGGAGAGAAACTGATATTCTTTTCATTAACCAAAAATGCTATTTAAATACATAAGATATGACTCTTAATTTCTAAAACCTTGAACATAAACTAAACTTTTTACATTACAATACTTAGTGATACTTAATGATGGGCTGTTATGTGAACTCCAAAAGACAAAAATAAACTCTTGCATTAATTTTCAAGTATACCTCTTTCGGCACTCTTCTTTGATGCAAGAGTTAAAACAAACACCAAGCCTCTATCTCATAAATTCAAATCTGGACTTTTGCAAAGGTTTGGTAAATATATCCGTAACTTGATCTTTGAAATTGCAATGGACAATTTGAATTTCTTTTTCTTCTCCACTTCACGAATTGCATGATACTTGATATTGATATGTTTGGTTTTGCTATGGAAGATTGGATTCTTGACCATAGCCATTCAGCTTTTACGGTTGATTGGGCAACGATATCTTGTTTTTTCATTCCCCAACTAATGACGGCGGATCCCAGAGAAAAACAAAAACCATTAGTACTCTTCATATCTTCTTCAGATTCAGCCAAATCACTGTCGGAGAACCCCAATAATGCAACATCATCAGCTTTCTGATAAAATAAACCCAATCCAACAGTACCTTGAACATATCGTGCTTTGTATTTATTTAGGGAGCCATCAAATTTTAATTTTTGCTTGAATACCCATTTAGTTTCAATGAGACACTTATTCATTAGTCTAGGAACTAAAATCCGAGCTATGCTCTTCATGATCATCTTCAACTCTTCCTTCATGGCTGCTTTCCACTCTAAAATTTTGAAGGCTTCATCAACTTGAGTTGGCTTAAGAGAATCAATATTGTACCTATCGTGGGTACCTTGAATAGAATAATCATCACCATCATCAAGTCCCCCCATCAATTTCAGAAGGCTCTTCCTATTCTTTATCACTTATACAAGTTTCAATCTCAATTGCTTTACAATATATTGGAAAACTCCTACTTTTCATTTTTACTGAGAATAATTTTACTGCAGTGGAATCAATAACATCACATACTCTATTTTTAAACACTAAAGTATAATCTTTTTCAAGCAATTGACCAACAGAAAGCAAATTTTGATATATTTCAGGAACATACAGAACATCTAAATAGTTCTTGTACCTAAAGAAGTTTAGACAATAACAGCTCATTTGCCTTTTACATCGAGATACATCTTGTCTTCGAGTCTCACATTTGACGAATAATTCTTTTGTCTAGGTCTTCGAAAATCTTTAAATCTAATGTCATGTGATGAGTGCAGCCGCTATCAATGAGCCACACAATTTCTGCTTCAATTAATACATCACATTTTTTTATTTCGGCGGCAGCAAAGAGAATCTCTTCATTAATGGTATCTTCGACGACTTGTGCAAGCTGTGTAACACCCTTTAATCCGACCATTTATAGCCGAACCAAGTTGTGTCATATTACATATTACATGGTATACATATCATATTCTAAATTTATTACAAAATGAAAGTACATTTTTATTTTCTTCTAAAATGTCATTTCTTGGTTCTGACTTCAACTTCACAGTATATGCCAATATAAGTTCTTTGTGTTCCTAACGCTATCTGACAGTTCCGGTTCCTTTTACTTCTTTTCGAAGACCTACAAGTTCTGAATCAACCAAACTTGTTGAGCAAATACGCTCAGTTGATACTTTAACTAATGAAAAGCATAAATAATTTAAATGCATATGCATAATTTAAAACATAATTCAAATATTGTAATTTACATAATAAAATAATCATCAAATTTAAAACATATTGTAAATCATAAAATAATTATCAAATAAAATTTCTCTTTTAAATAAATTTAATCGCCTTATTTAAAATCTTACTTTGTTTGCTTGGTTAGCTCTACCAGATATTTAGACAAACCTACGTTAACTCAATAAATCACCCGAATGCTTGAATGAATCACCCGAAAGCTTGAATAACAATCGTCACCGTAAATCAATTACAACGGCTGTCGTTGTATCAAATCAATGGCCATATATCAAAAACTCAGGATATGATCGATCATTCCCTACATTCCAATATAAAATGATGATAATAATAATAATACCCCACATTATTGAAATAATAATAGTAATAAAATCCCATAATTTTAATAGGTATTTAGTAATGAAATAATAATAATAATAATAATGAATACTTAATCATTATTTTCATCTTATCCACATAAATAGTTCCGACTATATTTCAATAATCATCAGTAACAATAAATAATAACTTCAAATCATTTAATGCAACATATTTTAAAACTATGCATAAAATAAAATAGAATTTAGAAGCATTTCAAAATTAAAGTATCAAACATGGGTCTTCATTGTTACGGTTCCTACCTCTTAATTTCTCGGACTGTCCTTTGTCCTATCATTGTCCATATCCAAAGTCATAAGGTATTGTCCATAGATTTGTCCATCCAATAGTCCATATGTCATATAATTATTTTTAATTGGGTCTCTTTTTAATTATCTTAATTTTAATTATCTAAATAAATATTCATTAAGTATTAATCAATAATTTTTTTTAAATAATTAAATTAAACTGATTATATAATTATTTAAGACTTAATCTTATTGCCCAATTAATTTAATTAAGTTATTAGAATATTTAATTTTAAAAATAAATTAAATTATCCATAAATAAATTCATAAAATATTCATCTTATAATATTTTTCTAATTAAACAGTTTATAATATTTGTATTTTATCAATATTAAACTTAATCCTAGCCTTAAATTAATTCATTAATACTCCAAAAATATTTAATTTCAAAATAAACTCAATTTTAAACTTAATAAGATATATGGACGGAATTGGAGAGAGAAAATAAGTTTCGGAAGTCAATACCTAATTTAGAAAAGACGAAAGGGCATAATTGAAACGCGGAATATAACTTCAAAGACTAAGCTGAAAGTTTACGCAAAACAGGCTGCTGAGGTGAGCCCAAAATGACATGGGAGGGCCGCGCACCCCAAACCGCACAACGCGGTCTGGTACGCCAAACGTCAGTGTCCCTCTCCCACAAGTCTCGCCGAACGACGCTACGGCTGGAAAATCAGACCTCCAAAATGACGGGCACCTATAATTTTGTGTTTTTTCCCAATTTTAAGTGCCTACCCGAAATTATTTGCACTCTAATGAATAATCAGGGGTTAGGGTCAATTTATAGGCCTCAAAAGTGTGCCCAAATAAATTATAGACCATAATTTATGCAAAATATCATTTAATCTACTTTACTTATTTTGGGCTAATTTATCAAATCTTATCTCCCATAAATCTTACCTAAAATTGGAATCCAAAGCTTCTAAATAATATTTTCTGATAAGGTTTGATGTTTTACGATTTTACGAATGTAAATTTGAATTTACGGTTTTACCGCATTTTATTCGGTGTAGATAAAAATTGACCAATTATCGAAACCTAGCAAAATTATACTCAAAACGATCGTCATTAAGTATATATTTCAAATTTTGATATTTTTCGACTAAATTCCGAGTCTAAAATTCTTCGTGGTCAAAATGACCAAAATTCTCGGAGTCGAAAATTTTAATATTATACTTAAAACGACCTTCTTTTTCGACCTGATTATTGTCTAGACATTTAAAACATCAAATTACTTTAGAATAATCCATTCTTAAATTTTTATATAGTTAGTTATCTCCTAATCTAATAATTTTAGTAAATAACCATTTAGTCCTTAAAACAATTTTTTGGCTGTGACAAGCTGAGCTTGAGATTGCAAGGTCTGATTTGCTTTGCAAACCTTCTCAGTATGACCGAATTGTTTGCAGGTCTTACACTAAGCTTCAGGTTTATACCAACAGTAGTTTTCACTGTGGTTTGTTCTTTTGCAGTGGGTGTAAGTGGATAGTTATCTTGCTTGCCTCTCCTACTGCGATTTCTTCTATTTTTCTGCTCCTCTTGTTGATCTTTTGATCCTTCATCTTGCTGTTTTGCCTTTTGATCTACAACAAAAGCTTTTTCTCCTATGGTTTCTTCTTCTTGAAAGGCTTTTCTTTGCTCCACAGCTTGTAGAGCATTTGAAAGCTCAACTAAAGAAAGTTGAGACATATCCCAAGTGTCTTCAATGGAAAAAATCTTGGCTTCAAATTTTTCGAGAAGTGTCACCATAACTTTCTCAACGATTCTCTTCTATTCTAGCTCTTATCCCAACAACCAAATATGGTTTATAATCTTCATAACTCTATCAACATAATTTTTTACCTTTTTAGTATCTTTCATTCTCAGAATCTCAAATTCTTTTCTCAAATTATAAACATGCATTTGTTTGGTTTTATTAGACCTGTGATACTCTGTTTTTTGTTTTTTCCAAGCTTCATGTGCTGTCTCACATACCATGATCTTGGTGAAAACCGAATCTGAAATAGCTGCATAAATATGAGAGAGGGTCTTCGGAGCTTTAGCGACTTCTTCTTCATGTATTCTAATCTGATTAAGAGTTGGATTTTGAGGAAGAGGATGTGCTGCTCTATTTTCTTCAATATACTGCCAAAAACTTTGAACCTTAAATAACCTCCCGTTTTGACAGCCCAAACGTGATAATTCTCACCATTGAAGTAAGGAGGTGAAAGGGAAGTGTTGTTGGAAGCCATTGAAAAAGTGAAGAAAAACTGAAAAAAAATTAGATTTAGTTTATTTTGTGGGTTTCTCCCTCTGGTTTTCTCTCAAATATTCGCACAGTCCCTTAAGATCAAGAATGCTCTCATACCATTTGTTGGTAGAAGAGCATAAATTTAAGAGAAAAGAAATGAAAGAACAAGAAGAAAATGGAGAGAAACTGATATTATTTTCATTAACCAAAAATACTATTTAAATACATAAGATATGACTCTTAATTTCTAAAATAGTAAACATAGACTAAAATTTTCACATTACAATACTTAATAATGGGATGTTATGTGAACTCTAAAAGATAAAAATAAACTCCTGTATTAATTTTCAACTATAGCTCTTGCAATAGATGAGATAAGAGCTTTGACTCTTCGTTTGCTGTTGATCTGCTTCGCCATCGATCTCCATACAATCAGCCATCCCCAATTCTAGTGGTAGTTTGCTCTTGTTACCTTGCGCATAACTCAATCCAATTAACGACCAGACGCACTGTTAATGGCGACTTGCAGTTGGCGGCGGCTAAAGCTTTTTCTGCTCGTCGCTTCATCATTCTTAGTTTCATTCTCAAATGATCTTCTTACTTTTCCCGTCGTGACGTCATTCTTTGCTCATGCTATTGTCATCATTGTTGCTCTTAGATCGGCCCAATGGATTTGAAGGAGAAGAGCTGCTTTTGAAAAGGAAAAGAAAAGTAGAAGAAGAGAAGAACCATATGTGTTATTGATTTTTTTTTTTTTTGGAAATTAAAGAGATAATAATAATAATAATAATAATAAAGTTGAAATTGCTAGCATGACAAGGTGGTAGTGAGTCGTCTTACGTGTATGCCCAAGTGGCGTTGATGTGGAAATTTGGGTAGGTCAATTTCGATTAACCCCCTTTCATTTATGTGATTACTTTCAATTTGGTCCTTAATTTTAAAACTTGAGTGAAATTGGTGAAATTGGGTTTTATTCATAGTGAAATCGATTTAAAGTTGAAAATATGGTGAAAACGGTTAATCACTCAAAGTTTGGGGGCGATTTTGATGTTTTGGCCCTACAATGCCTCTAATTCCAACCACTCCTCCTGAAAATAGGGGTGTAATCTAGTAGGTATGGAATGGAATTACCCATATTCCAATTCCGTTAATATTATTCAGATTTGAAAATTTCATTCCATACTATTCTACTGAAATTCGATAATTTCAAATTTTTACATCATATATAAAATATATCATTTTATAAAATAATAGAAAATATTCAATATTCTTTAATTTAGAGATATCTTCCCTACCGATAAAAATTAAATATAAATATAGAATAAAATTAAAATAAATCTGAAAATTAAAAGTTTAAATTTTAAAATCACTAAACAAATCAACTAGATAATATCATTTAAGTTTTAATATATTTCAAATATTTTAAAATTAAATTGCTAATAATAAATTAATGCACTTCATAATGTAAAAGCATATGAATATTCAGTTTTTCATTTCAAGAAATTATATGAACATATGTATCTATGTCATGGTAGTCTTAATATATATATATGAAAATAAAATTTTAGTATATGAATTGGAATTCGGAATTTTATTATAACATTTAATTACATATTTCATATTCCGAAATTTCAATCCAAATTACAATTTCGGTTTAGATCAATAATATTTCAAATCAAGTTATACCCCTACTTGGAACGTATATATTAAATTAAAAATAATAAATTAATAAATTTAAATTATTTTTTATTCAAAACTATGATTTTACTTTTAATTTATATTTTTTAAAATTAATTATTTTATTCCACTAATATATAAATTATAAAAATTAATAATTTAAAAATAATTTTTATTATATAATTACATTATCTATTAATCCTACTAAAATTTATGTTATAATAAAAAATAAGAATAATAAATAACTTTGAATTCAAATAATCTTCTATTAAATAACATTATTTTAATTTATATTTAGATTTTTTATTAAATTTAAATTATAAATAGTATCAAAATATTTACTATTTTATTCATATTTATTAGTATAGGGGAAAAAAGGAGGGATAATGATAAAATTATGAGCAATTTTCAGTGCGGGGTGTTGGATCCATACTTTTCTTTTCTACTCAATCTTCATACTTAAAAGAGCTACTTGGCTGTGGTATTTTGGTAAAAAGGAGTATATAAGGTGAAGTTGGGTTTTATATGAGTATTGAAAAGGGAGACTTTTAGATGCTAGGCTATAATGTAGTATATGTTGGAAGTAGTAGGTTCCTCCTAAAATAGAAGATTTTATTTGGCCTTTTTTTAGAATTGTGCTACTACTAGAATGAAGCTTTGAAGTTAGGGGATTAGTGTTATTTGGAGGAGACCAGTAACCAAGTCCTTTTTTTTTTTTTTTTTAAAACATAGAACCAAGTCTTGTTACATTGCCTCGAGAGAATAGTATTTAATACCATGGATCTTTCATTACTCATAACATAAACTCCTTTTGGCATGATTATTTATGCAAATTATTGACATAGAAAGTGTGGAAAAAGTTTCATCCCTTGCATGTTATGAAAGGCAAAGTTGGAAGGCATGTAATGGTATGTTCAAAGCCGGCTCCAATGGGAGGCCACCTAGGTAACTGGCTAGGGCTTCCCATTTTAGGGGGGGGCCCCCACCAAAAAAAAAAAAAAAAAAAAAAAATATATATATATATATATATATATATATAAATTCATTTTTTTTAATTAAATTTTTAAAATTTTTTTTAAAGATAACAAAATGTCACAAATAAAAGAGGTCCGCCATTGATTTTTTTAAAAAAAAGAGGCCCATCTCTATTAAAAATAAATTATTTGTTTAGATAATATTTTTTGGCTTCTTCATGAAGCTTCTTTCTTTACTTTTTTAAGTCTTCCACAAAGCAACTACCGAAAGAAGTTTTTTCCAAATTGAAGATAATAAAAAACTACATTCAGTCAAGTATGCCACAAGATAGATTGAACAGTTTGACCATATTGTCTATTGAGAAAAAAATAGCTACTGAACTCGATTATGGTGACTTAATTACAACTTTTGCACACCAAAAAGCGAGGAGAATAATAGCAACTTCTTAAATTATGTAAGTTCATTTTGTTGTATTTGTACTGCTTTACAATTGTGAAATTTTAGTTGATTTGAAATATTAAAATATCGTTATTTTTGTTATATTATATACATTTGATTTTTATTGTCTATAGTTGTCAAAAATTACTTATATAAAAATAATAAAGAAACACAAAAAGGTCTCATTTCTTTCAACTATTTAGAACCTCCAAAATACTATAGACGGCCCTCGTATGTTATTATGGAATTGCAAGTAAAAGCCTCCTTCAAAAGTCCACTATGAAGCTCTCTAATTTTTCATGGATTTCGAGATCCTTTGTCAAACTCATGGCTATGCTCCTTTGGCACTCTCCAGCCAGCAACCAGATGCTTTCTCAATCACAATATTTATTGTCATTGGTTGTGGCTAGCTTTTGCATATAGCTTTTTTCAACCAATTGATGATTGTGTTAGTTTTCGACAACGTGTTCGAAGACCTTGGAAAATGTGATTGGTCAGTGCAAAGTAATGAACCAATAATTTTTAAGCCCTTGCTCCGGGACAGTGTGTGCTCCTTGCTCTAAATAACTTTAATGTTTTTCAGATTGTTTAAATTTGGTCTATTAAGTTAATTGTTCATGCGTCAATCAAATGAATTTTGGTTTGATTGTTTATGACTATAGCACTTAGTTAGGTTGTCATAATGCACTAAGGTCATGTGAATTAAGAGACAAACAAATACATTGATTATATGTTGCCATGAGGATGCCAAAAAGTTGCTCTTTTTTAACTCCCCTCTATAATGCAATTAGCATTGCCCGCTGTGATGCAATTCTATTAATTGTAAAAATGAAAAGAAAATGATGACACTGTGATGGTCCAAAACGATGTGGTATACCATATCTTGATAATAGCCTTCAAATTCTCCGATTACTTTTCGGGACATTTACAATTTTAGTGTGTTTTAGAAAATATTTACAAATTTAGTGTAAAAAATTAAAAATTTCAAATTTGGTGTGTTTTGGAAAATATTTTCAAATTTGATGTGAATTTTGGGCTAACATGGAGGCTTTTTTTATTGCGCCATTTGAACTGACGTATTGAAGTCATTGCACCATTTGAAATAGCACATTGAACCGTTGTACCATTTCAAATGGCGCAATGGCCATTAAATATCACCTTTTTGCATGCATTCTTCCGTGGCTTTCTTTTTTCTTTTTTTCTTATAGATTGTTTGTATTTAATCCCAAAATTAATTTTAGAGGGTCGCAGTTTACAGATTTGATTCTTTTTT
>CATIWJ010091042.1:0-10646 GCA_949640765.1 Croton laevigatus | reverse complement strand
TACTAAACTAAGATTTTTCGTATGTTTTGGTATAAATTTAGCGAAATGGGCAATTTTTTTTGTCATCTTGATAAATTTAGGTGTTTTAATAGAAGTCGGTTGTTTGAATGACAGTAGATATTAATATTTATTTACAAAAAGGTTGGACAAAATTTATTGATTCGAACACTAAAAATATTTTTTGAATATTCCAATGTCTAAAATCACTAATTTTATTGTTACATTGGTAAATTACAATTGTATCTAACCTAAAACGTAATTTTAAAATAATCAAAGTATATATATATAAATAATGAAAATATGAGTATTTTATTTTTACAAATTAGACGACAATACATTATAATAATTAAAGAAATATGGAAGAAGGAAATCAATATCATAGAAATGACGACGTTTGAGTTAGAGAATGAGTAACCCTATTTACGGCCTGAGGAAAAAGGAAAAATATAGCAATCTCCTTCAAAAGAGTGACCAAGCCAACAAAAAAAACCCATCAAAACCCACTTGATTTTATGGTTTGAATCACCAAATTGTTCATAAGATTCAACATCCACACCCTATCTTATCCATGTTTAACACAAACACGTACAATTTTTAAAATAGAATGAGCAAAATAATGAACAAATGTACAATAATTATACATAAGATAATTGACATTCCTTCGAAAAATAGTAATTATCGACCTAGTATATCGTGTATTTCTATTAACCAGATCTAGACTGATAAGTTTCATTGACAAATATTATTTAGACTCAGCATTGAAGTTTTGGTAAAGCATCTTTGATAAGCCATGCTGCAAGATTCTTATTAGCTTCGTGCGTAAAATGCCATTCATCCCAATAAATATGATCTTTTGGATTTTTACAAACGGTTGAATTAGCACCTCCACATATTGTCGTAAATCCTTGAATAAAATTATATTTACCTCCGGCTCCGCAACAAGATTCTTTTAGAGATACAAATCCTAGACAAAATAATAAAAAAAAGAAAAAGAATAATTTGTTATGTATAAGATTAACTTAAATCGATCAATTAGTTTAGTTATGATCTGAGTAGGCTCATAACGGGGAATATTCTAACCCTAGGAACTAGGGCTTGGCTATCCTTCGTTTTCGACAAGGGAATTGATCGAGAAAAATCTCTTGTTCTTATTAAAAGATCATGATTGGATCTGCATATGTTTGATAAAAAGAAAAATTTCACTTGTTACTAACTAATTAACATGCTTACCAAGAGATTTTTCTTCCATAAGCCATTGTTGTGCAGCTATAAGATCAACAAATGCGATGTGTACATTAGGATTTTGCTTTTGAAGGTCTTCGATTGCTAATTGGAGTTGGCTATTATGGTATGCGTATAAGTCATTAAAATTCTTTAAACAACCGGCAGGATCATAAACAGATGTTGTGTCATTCATATGAAGTGTCAATAAATCAGGAGAACATCCCATTTTAACAATTCCGGGAACAATCACTCGAATTGCACCCCATTCGATAACTTTCTGTAATCAATTCAATAAAAAAAATGGTTAGATTTTTTTTTTTTTTAAGCAATTGAAAGTTCAATAGTAACATAATGTAATTAAGTTTTGGTGTCAAATAAGTTGTAATATAATGTAACATTCCTTATGGGTATACTCACATGATTAGCTATTTGAATAGTTAATGTATTTGTTTATAAAATATTAAATTAAACAACTACTTCATCGAACACTATACAAAATAACTTTTAACGGCTCAAAACGCTAAAATTATTAAAAAACTGTTGCCGAAAACAGCCTATGACTACAATACGAATTACCTTGTTGCAGAGCTAGGGTCATAGATTGGGATTCGAGAGGGTGAAAAAATAATTTTCAAAATTTCAAAAAAAGGGGCAAAATCAAAAATTGAAAAACTTACCTTTACAGCATCCATTATAGCTTTCACAACATCAGGAACGATCACTCTACCATATTCCATCGTCTTATTGGTAAGAATATTACCAGAATAATCATTCACACCAATTTCTCCAACAACGAAAAGAGCTGATTTCAATTTTTCTTGACAACCTATTAGAGATTTAATGAAAATTGATAAATAATTAATAAATTTGGTATTAATTATAATAAAGAAAAATTTACATTTTCCTCCCTTAATTTTACAAAAAACAACAAAAATCTCCCTTTTTTTTTTAATAGACGAATTTATCCTTGTATTTTATTCTGTCCAACAATTGTCTTCTATCAAAAATTTTCAATTTTTCATTAAAAATTATGGTGATTTTACTATTTTAACCCTAGGATTATTACTTTATTATTTTTTCTAAATTGAAAAAAAAGAAAGAAAAAACACAGAAAATTCGGGCTACTGCATTGTAATTTGCAAGTACAAATACAATGGCGGCGCAAATCTTCCAGATATACTACCTCCAAGTTTTTCATTTGTTTACATTTTCTTTTTTGGCAAAGTTTTTCAATTCTTTATATTTTCATTTATAGTAAGTTTTATAATTGTTTAGTATTATTTTTTTATTTGTATTGATGAAAAAGTAAGGTTTGTAAATGATTAGTAATTATTTATTACTATTTGTATATTGGTATTGGTGATTTTTTAATATTTGTGTTTTTATAGTGTAAAGAAATGAAAAACTTAGAGGTAATATCAAATTAACAACCCATATCAAACAATCAAACAATACCAAATTATTTGTCAAAAATATCAAACAATACCAAATTAACAAACCATGTCCACAGTAAATCCCTTGGCAATTGCAGAAACAAAAGCCAATTCCAAAAATTCCAATGGTACCTTTGGATGTTACGGATATCCGCGGCAAACTGGTGAAAAAACTCGTCGCAAAGCGTCAAGACTTGTTTAGCTCGCTAATCCGACTTGGTTTGTTTTCATTATCTTACCAACGATTGACGATGTTTATGGGTAACAATGTACTTCTTGGAGCTCAAGGAGTCTCTAGCAGTTTTCGTTTCCTCATCCGGCCACTGGAGCATACTAAGACAAGCTCAATAATGGCTTAGTTTGGGGAACATACGAAGAAGAAGAAAAAGAAGAAGAAGAGGCATTTGTCCAACGGATTTAAAATATAGGGATAAATTTGTTTATTTAAAAAAAACTAATTTTTTTTTAAAAAAAAAAAAAACTCAGGAGAAAAATGTAAATTTCTCTATAATGAATCTGGTATTAATAATTTAATTTCAAATAATTACCTTTAGGATCATTGCAAACACTTTTCATATATTTCTCAAACCACGAAATCTGTATATCCAAAGAAGCGTTCAGGAATCTTGGTGGGATGTTAAATTTGGCTAGACCTGCTTCTGATAAGGCAGTAACACTAGCAACAGCAAAATTAACTCCTTGCGTAAAATTTGATCCTGGTTTTTCATATGGTTCGAGTACCGGAAGACCGGCCGATAGTGCTTGGAAAAAAAAAACCCATATTAGTAAATATTTTAGTATCATACGATAATATCTATGCTACGTATAAAAACATAAATAAAGGGAACATTTAACATTTATACAAAAAAAAAAAAGCCCTTACATAAATAATTTTTAAAAGATGATTTTAATTGGTGGATAATGATAACATTATCTTATTTTAACTTAAAATTTTGTTTAAAAGAATTTCTTCTTGTCATATTTTGTTAGATATTATATGTATTAAATTTTAATACTAAAATAATTATACTATTTCTTTTATAAAAGTTGATCAAATTTTATTAAGTAAATTTATACTAAGCAAAATAAAATTTACAACTCATTATTATTTACACAATCAATAAAAATTGGTTTTGAATGCAACAATATCAATTTAAATTGAGAAAATAATGACTGCAACTATTAAAAATGCTCATATTCGAGAGAAAGTTCATGTAACAGAAGTTAGTGATAAAGTGAGTAAATATAGATTCCAATAGTATGGATATAATAATATCTATCAAAATTAGGTTAATTTTAACAAACATGAAAATTCATGGAGATTTTACCGCTCATGTACATTATTATGTAAGTGATAAGAGATTTTAGATCATAAATCAAAACAACGCAAAAGGATCAATCAAGTCAGACCGAATTTTTAGTTCAATTTTAAATATTCTTAACGTATCATGTGTAATTGTATATATAATTTGCACAGATTTCAAAATCGATATATTGATGTATAACTAATCTTGACTCGACTCGTAACGAGCAGATAAAGCATTAATTACCGAAAGTGGAAGAAAGATTTATACACTCACCAATAAAATCTGTGACTAAATATCCATCAGAAAACCTTCCTGTACCATTTCCAATGGTTAAACCAAAAGGAAGTTTTGCATGATAAGATTTGGGAAATTCAATTATAGAATTTCCTGTATCACTCAATGAATCTCCAAATTGATACATTGCTGTAAATCCACATTTCTTCAGATCTTCTTGTGCTTGACATGAAATAATCAGAAAAATAAAATCAATTATGAGAACAGGAAAAATTAATTTTCCTGTTCTCATTTTTAAAATATTCTTGTTTTTATTATTATTGTTTTTACAAAAATTTTAGGAATGTATTTTTTAATTTAAAGAAATTTCATTTGGCTAAATTTAGATTAATTTGTTTAATGGAAGACCAAGTTTAGTCTAAAAATTACTATATATATTGATATCCCCTCTGTATTGTTCCAATTTTATCGGATGTCCTCAAGGGGACACTATATATATATTGATATACTAATAATAGAAACTGTTGGTGAAAATTGCTATACATAGATTGATCATCGTTTTTATATAAGATCGAGCTTATAATACATAATTTTAAGTCGACTTATTAATAAGGTCTAAATAAACCCTTTATTTTCACATCATGAATAAGCATTTTTGCAATATGCTTATAAGCCTCTTGTGTTAAATTTATTCCATCCCAACTTATGTATCTATTTGGTTCAGCACAAACAGCCACATCACCATTTCCACATATCCTCCATGGATTGAAATTATAATCTCCTCCACTTCCACAGCAAGCTTTTTGTAATGATTTTACATCAAAACCTGTTTATAAAATGTAAGATTAATTAATTAATTCTAAAAAGAATCTAGCAATTTACATGTTTACTAAGTCATAAAAGAACATAATAGCAATTTTTTTTCGAAAAAATATATATATGCACTATTATTATATTGCATTATGATCGTCAGGTGTAACAGATCGATACTTACCGAGACCGGGAGCATGACGCAAAATCCATCGATATGCATTGTAATAATCGCCGTAAACTAGAGTTACATTGGAGTATTCTTTCTTTAATTCTTCAATGGCTTGTTGGAGAAATTGATTATGACGAAATGAAAGATTGTTTAATTCTTTTAAACAATGAAATTCATCATAAGCAGTAGAGTAATTAGTTTTGAATTTGGTAAGGTAAATTGGTAAACAGCCAATTGGAAAATTTCCAGGAACAAGGACTCTTCTAGCACCATAGGCAATCACTTTCTGCAAAGTTAAAAAAAAAAATTGGATATTTTAAGAATAAATATATACTATTACACTAGATTTATGATTTATGTAATAATAAATTAGGAAATGAGAGTATTAATGTTTTTATATTAAACAAATGGCAAAACAATATTATTAAAAATAAAATGTTCAAAAAATTATGATAGCCAGTTTAATTTCACTAAAAATTTAATAAAAGACTTAGTTAAAAAAATCTATAATGTCAATTAAATATTCATTTTTTCTTAAAAATTAAAAATACTAAATAATTAAAAAAGTTTAAATATAATTAAAATTAACTATTCCTTGGTTTCATAGATTTTTTTTTTAAAAAAAAAAAATGATAGATGCATAAAAGCATCTCGCATTTACATAGGGTCTGGGAAGGGCTCCGCATCCGAACGTATAAAATAAAATATAGGTAGTCTTACCCAAAATTTTCTATAAGAGGCTGGTTTCACGGTTCGAATCCGTGTTTAGTTTCATAGATTGAATATAAAAAAAATCCCATAAAAAGGCAAAATCACAAATTTTTATTTTTAAAAAAAAAAAAGAGGGAGTAATATTTTACAAAAATGAAAAAAAATACCTGAATAGCATCTTTTATGGCTTCAACAACATCAGGCACCATGGCCTTAACTTCCTCAAAAGATTTACCTTGAAATAATGCGTAATTATAGTCATTTCCTCCAATTTCTCCAACAATGAAAAGAGATGAGCTAAGTTTATTAGCACAATCTGAAAACAAAAATTATCAATTAATTAATTTTAGATAAAAATTTAAAATTACATAATTTTTAATAAAAAAAAAAGCAGCCTGGCGCACGAAGGCATCCTGCAGGGTCTGAAGAAGTTCCGCACATTCGAAAGTGTAAACGATACTTAATAAAATAAATAAATAAATAAATAAAAATATATATATATATATATATATATATACACACTTAATTACCTTCGTCATTGAAACATATTCCATTAAAATAAGTGAACATCCAATCTAACTGTAAATTTAAAGAAGTATTAGTGATTGAAGCTTTGATTCTTTTTTGTGCAAGAACTTCTACTGGTAATGCTGTTGATCCTGCAACTGCAAAATTCACTCCCCGGCCACGGCCGAATGTAGCTTTTGGATTCAAATATGCATCCAGAATTGGAACTCCAGCTGAACTTGCTGCAAGAATTTGCAAATTGATTAACAAAAATTAAGTAGGACTTGCTTGTAATAACTTAAGCTTTTCTGATTTTAGCTTTTAAAAAATAACTTTTTGTTGCTTTTATTAATAATAAAAAAAAAATTATAAGTGGATTAAAAGCTACATTTTAAAAAATACAAACACCATTGGTTAGCTTAAGATGTGTTTGGTAAATTTAATTGTTTGAATAATTGTTTCTAATAATTTTTGAAAAAAAACTAAAGATAAAACTATATAAACTGTTAAAAACTATTTCAAATTGTCAACTAATCATAATTTCCAACGACCAAAAGGAACCGCAATGAGCATATTAGCACTATGTACAATAATCATCATCATTATTCATTTAATTAAATTAATCAAATTTAAAACTTTAAAAAAGTAATTATTTTTTTATAACAAAAATCAAAGAAAATTAATTATTAATTAGCAAATTAATATTCTTAATTACTTACCAATAAAATCAACGATCAATAATCCATCAGAGCATCGTCCAGTAGCTTTCTTGAAATATGTTTCACCATAAGGAAACCTAGCAAGATATGAAGAAGGATTTTCTTGAATCAAATTTCCTGTATCTGCTAGAGAATCACCTAGCTGATAAATCGTATCAAACCCACATCTATTTTTAAGGTTTTTCTTAACAGGTTCTGCAAGAAAAGCACCAGGAAGAAGAAGAAGAAGATGAACAAAAAAGAAGAAGAAGAAATGATGTTTTACAGAAGAAGCCATAGCTATAGTTAATGAGCTTGATGAAGAAAATTATGTTGCAGGGAGCTCTAAAACATAGCAAGACTTTAAAAAGATTAGCTTGTAAAGTAATATATGATGGTGAAATCATTAAGTGCATGTGCCATTGAAATTATGGAATGTGTTATTTATATGCGTAATCTTAGGTATATATATATATATTTATATATCATATATATACTTGTGTTATAAATGGAAAATAACACTAAATAGTCAGTGATTGGATCTGTTTAAATTGAGTTTCCAAATCGTATCTATTAGGTTTAAAGTTCGAATTTGTTTACTTATGTTACTAGATTTTTCCTTATACACCTTTTATAGAGTTCATTTTCCTTCCAATTTTGTTGATATTATAGATTTGCTTTCTTATATTGCTAGCAAGATCGTGAGCCAGCTTCTCGACGAATTAAATGAGATCGAAAGCTCAGCTTGTTTGTTTTTCAAATAGATTTCAAATGAAGTTTTATCGAACCAAATCATTTATTTTTCAAGTAAAAATGAATTTTTATTGACATACTGAGGTCCCGAGTTCGAGGTTTATCCAATCCATTTCCTCGATTCCCCCTAGGTTAAAGATAGAATATACGAACCAAATTTCAAATAGTTGGTAATCAGCAAGCATAGCTCATTTACATATTCGACATTGTCAACATTTGACTTTGGGCTATCCATACTCACTTCACCATGAAGTTTGGCTTGGCCAGCAAATATTGATCGATTTTTTTAAAATTAGATTCCCCTCCCCTTTTGTGCATCTGGTCTCTATCTTATTAAATTTTGATCCCTCAAATGATTTTCAATATCTTAGAGTTTCAATCTCAAGAAGAAAAAGTACTAAATGGGGAACAAAATCCAGATCACATAAATCAATTAATTAATTCTGATTTAGTAAAATTTAAGTCTTTATTGTCAAATTATGAAGAAGCTGGTGCTTTTCTCCTTTTGACTTATAAAACAACTCTATAAAAGAGCAATATTTTGTTACTTTTATAAAAACAGAAAATAAATAAAATAAATAAATGGTTGTTAAATTAAATAGTGCTTAAAATGTGCATTTAACCAATGTCAAACACCTTGTAAACATATTTAAATTCCTTTTTTACACTAAATTTTAATTGCTTGTTTCTGAAAAATTCTATATGATAATCACCCCCTACATCCACCTTCATGGATCCAATAAAAATGCAAAACCCAGAATGCATAAACAGAAACTGAAAAAAAAAAAAAAAAAGAAGTTCTAGGAGGGTGTTTAGCCTTACTTGCGCTTTTCACCTTTTGACTTTTAAAAAGCACTTATAAACAAGCAGAGCACTTTGCTGCTTTTATAAAAACTGCTTAAAAGCCAAAAATAAGCCCAGACAAATAGTTAAATGAATGACTTTTAAGTCAAAATTGCTTTTAAGCAGTGGAAAACACCCACTTAATTCTCAGTCTCCAAAATAGTAGAATATCAAAATCATTAATTCGAGGGCGAAAATTATAGAACAAAATCTGTGTCAACAATTGTTGCATATCATTCAACCCAACAATAAACAAAACATGTTCAAAATCTGCAAAATGTAAAACAAGTTTTCCTTTTGATAAAAAATGTAAAACAAGTTGAGAATATTTAGTCTTCTTCCTCCCCTTCATTCTCTGCAATATTGAAGTACCTCAATTCATATACATTCCGATCTTTGTTCGATGCAATAACTCTCAGCCAATCCCTCACATTGTGTTTCTTCAAGTACTTCTTAGTTAAGTATTTCAAATACCTGTTTTCAAGCAATCAAACAGGAGACCATGTGAACTAACTAACCAACGATTATTAGGCCAAGGTAGTAGAAAAGCATATGAAGTTATGAACATTTCAAACACTAATAGCTAATCAGAAACACTTCAGCTATCTCCTCATAAGTTAAAAAACTGCTTATAAGAAGTTGGTTTGACCAACTTATAGGCAATAAGAAACACCCTTTGAATCAAACTTGAGCAATTGTAATGAAATCAATGCCAAGAAGACCATCTTGAGAAAGCTATGGAAGACATTAGCTGGTCCGATATCATATTTACCAATTTCAATTGACATGGAAATTATACTAGAATGACAATTAATCTATCCCATTTTACTCTATAGAAAATCGAAAATCAAAAATAGTGAAATATGTTGAACATGTTTTGCATCATAACAAAGAAGTTTCCACGGTTTCTCCAAACAACAAGTGAAAGGTCACTTAAGAGCAAAATTCTTCTGGTGGTGGTTCATGCAAATATGGTTGAAGTTCAAAAAAGCATGGAAGTATAGAAATACAGGAAAGCTTGAGAATGAAAAAAATTGTGATTGCAATTTTAACTGTTCATATTAAATGATCAAACATAACTACAATCGAGCATAAGTTGTTCTTCCAATGTCAAAATGCTTGTACTTATCAATTTATCCAAAACTAGATATTAATTTCCAATAACTAAATTGTAATTTAAAATCTTTTATAGGACTAAATTATAACTTTTCATCCCTTTAACATCACTTTTCCTATTCCATTCAATTCTGTGGAGCTAAACTAGCTACTGGGTCTAAAATGTGTAATCCAATTCCACCATTCCAGTTTGAATAATTCAAATCAAACCAAAACAATGAATACCCTTTTCTTCAATTCACAGAAAAACAAAAAAAGCAAATTCAAATCAAAAATCTCAAATAAGAAACCAAATACATAGGAGGAGTAAATAGATAAGTTCGTTACCTCTTGGAGAAGTTGCTATCAGAAGTGACAGTGATTTTGTTCTTCTCACGAGTAACAGTTACAGAATCACCAAGAGCACCAGCTTTTCCCCCGACCTTAATTCTCTCCTGAAGAAACTTCTCAAGAGAAGCAATGTCCATGATCTTGTCCTCCACAGGCTTTGCACAATCGATTGTGAAGGTAGCTCCTTTCTTCTTCCCCTTGGTTCCGGTTACAGTTCCTCGACTCATCTTTGATTTACCCCTCGAAATGGAAGAAATTGATTCGGAGATTTAGCTGAGCGGCGCTACTTGTAAGAACGAAGAAGATACAGAACCAGTAGGGTTTTTGGTTTATAAGAGGTTATTAATTAGAATTCATTTTTGGGATTTTTGGGACGGTGAATTGAAATGTCAATGGGCTGGGCCATGTAGCAGACCCGAAACTGACAATCCAAAAAAAAGGCTGCATAAAGTCCGGACTGAGTCGACCCGAAAATAGAAGTCGGTTCAATCCGATTTTCAGCTATTCA
>CATIWJ010090995.1:0-12551 GCA_949640765.1 Croton laevigatus | reverse complement strand
AAATTTTTTAAAATATTAATGCATATGCAGCAGAAGATATAAGATTTTTGAATATATAGAGGTGGAGAAGTGTTCATTTTCATCATTTCTAGTTCTAATTCAAAGTTCTAGCGTGGAAATTTGAATTAAGTGAGATGCTTGCTTGCACTTCCGCAATTATTGTTGTAGATGTGATATGGTCGAGTTGACAATTGCAGATGTGATGTGGTCCAGTGGACATAAGTGTCAAACTGCTGCTTAGGTTTAGTTGCACATGGCCCACTTAGATATTGTAATGAAGGGTGCATTTAGTCATTTATGAACATTCGACCTTAAATCATCATTATGCCTTAGGAAAAAAAATAATAAATAAATCATCATATGTCACAATTTTAGAATCATATGTCACAATTTTAGAAATATATAGTTCATCTAAATTTTTAACAATATTACTATTTTATTGCGGGATTCACATAATTTTCTTTTAAAAAAAAATAATATTCAAAGCTAGAGACAAATTCCATTACCAAGAGATCAACAAGCCCCAACAAATACAAAAAACTCACAATTAGCATAGGAACTATGATGAACGGCCAAAACCGGTTTCATCTGTTCGCTAATCTTGACGATGAATACATTCAAAAGAAACAATAAACCAAACTAAATACTTGGAAAACTATTTACAATCCTACCAAAATGATAAAACAAAATACTAAAGATATATTCACAAAAATAAACTTAAACAATAAATGGAAATCCTACGCAATAGACCAAACCAAAAAGTGATGGAGGCCAAAACCTACGTCTTCCTAAACACCACCGCCATTCACAAACTCCACTCTTGTCACGACTCAAATCCGAGGATTGAGCCCGGCATGTAACCAAACCAAAATCTGATTACACAAGCTTTTAAAAATCAATAATTAGAATGCAAATATACTAAAAGTCACTATGTGAAAATTTCTTTAATTTACAAATGCAAAACAAACCAATATTTTTTTTTTATAACCCTGAAATCAACTAGACAAAAAATTTAGATGAATTAAATATGCTAACTCAACTCGGATGCTCGGCTCAAAAAGAAATAATTGAGCCTCGCTGCAACGGAATATCGAAAATCTGCAAAACAATCTATACGGGTGTAAACATTATATATAGGCGCTCAGCAAGTCTATAAATGGCAGGGAAACAATGTAAAACAATACTATTAAATACAAGTATATCAATCACAAACAATTTAAACATTATGATGTGTCGGGGTCACCAATTGCCAAATACTCCATCCCTTATACTGCCTCAATAACAATAAACCATCCATATTTCAACCACAATAATCAATATCAATCTCAATAATCAATGATAGGTATAAAGTCTCAATGAACAATGGTTGGAATAAAACCTCTTACCGTTTTTGACACACCATCGCATAGCACAAGAAATATCACGTTCAAATAATCAACAATTATTTATTCAAACATAAACGTTTTCTTGTCCTCTAATCATATGCGGACTTGGGTATAGAAAGAATATTATATAACGAAATAGAAAGGATAATATATAAGAAAGGCTTATTATATTTATATACACTATATATTAGTTAGCACATTGCACACCACAAATAGGCAAATACACCCATAGAACCTATCTCAAAGTCGATAAGAGAAACACCTATTTTCTAAAAGAACACGAAGAAGGTTAAATGCCTAATGACAAATCAAGAATTAATGACATTTCTGAAACAATGTGGATATGCATGCTCATGAATGCAATGTGTTCAAGCAATCAAACAATTTCCATAAACAATACCCAAATGTTCATAAGCATAACTAACATCTATATCAAAATCATAAATAAATTAAATAAGCTATTGGCATCTAACTTAAAATACCAAAAATAATCTTACTAAAATTTTTCTAAACTTAAATTTATTCAATTTTACAGAACGATGGAACATCCTAAAGTCAAAATTTGAAATAAAACCTAATATCATAAAAACATAAATTTAAAACTAAATTCAAATAAAATAATTATTTTGAAAGTTAAATCAAACCTATTTTATCAAAAACCTTCAATCAAACCTATTTTATCAAAAACCTCATTTTCAAAGTGAATTCTCAAGAGCTACAGTGCCTACTTTGAAAATTCATAACAAATAATTACTTGGGACAAAAATTCTAAAATTTATATAAAACTTAGATAAGGATTGAAATAATAACTCTGCAAAATTTCAACTCATTCAAAGTTGAACAAATCCCTCAAACATGACTCAAAACTTGTTGTTCCAGTTCAAGTATTAATTTGATAGTATTTACTTTGAAAATTTACAGAAAATAATTTGTTCATTCAAAAATTCTAAAAATATACCAGACCCTTCTTCCAACCCTGAACAATATTACCACCAAGTTTCAAAAATTTTAAAGACTTCTAAATATATCAAATTAAACTTTCAAACATATGCTATTTCACAGTTACTCAACTAACAACAGTTGAGAAAATAAATAATTCCAAAAATAAAAATACACTAAAAAGGTTCAAAAACATTTTTATCAGAAAATAGACTTATAGCTGAATAATATATAAAAATTTCAGATTAAAATTATTTTTTAGAATTAAAGAAAAATCTCAAAAATTACAGCACAAACACCAATTATAGTGGAAACGGTTTTTAACAAAAGATTAAATTGTAAAAACTTCAATTGAATAGAAAATACCCAAATTGAAATCACAAGAACCCTAAGTAATCAATACTCTATCATCTATAATGATTAATTAGGTCCCAAGTAAATTAAAATCAAAAACTCCAAATTTTCATGACCAAACGCTAGATTCAAATTTCAATTAAACTAACCAATTAACTCAAATTTGATTCAAAATAATTATACAAAACCCCATTCAAATCAGTTTTAGATAACCCTATTATGAACTAATCGAATGCCATATGAAAAATGAAAAAGAAAAGAAGAAAATCTCAAAGAAAGCTTCAATGATCCAAAGACTAGTTGTTGATGTAAACTTGTTGCAAAACTAATAAATATTGATTATAAACTCAAACTCCATCCTCTCTTTTTTTTTTTTTCCTTCCAAAATATTTCAGGTTTGAAGTTTTTAGGAATTTTGATCTTAGCAGCAGCTCAGCTGCTAACTGCACACAAACGCCAATAATGTTTGACTTTTAGGTTAGGCTAGGTTTTTTCCTTTTTTTTTTCAATTCTAAATTAATTTTTTTATAAAATAAATTTAAATATAATTTAAAATATCAAAATATCTAATCAATTAGATAATATAAAAATAGCATATCTAATCATTATTATCTCTAAAATACTATCAATTATTATTTTTAATTAACAAAATACCAAACACTCAAAAAGACTAATACACCCTAAAATTCAAAAATATAATATTATACTCAAAACGACCATCTTGTCGTCCTAAGTATCAAACAGACATCCAAATTACAAAATTATATCAAAACAAAACATGTGCAAATTGACCATTTTGCTCATAAGGTATAAAATTACCATTTTGCTCCTAAACTTAATACTCACAAAAAATCAAGAGTTTTACAACTCTCCCATATGACTTCCGAACCAACCTAGTAACCACTTCCACTACCCAACAACCATGACTCAATTTCAAAAAACTAAATCTAAATTAATATTGTAGCAAATTCGCATAAACATTACATATAGTATGTACTCTTTCAAAAAAAAACACATATTATGTGAAAAGATTGATATGTGTACATACCAATTGTAGCAAGCAGATAAGTATGTAATTTTTGTTTGAAGGAAAAAAAGACACTCTAGAAGATGGGCATTGCAATTGTTGATATGCTAAAGTATTAGGGATTTCAACTTCATAGGATGATGAACACTGTGAAGTTTTTTTTTTTTAATTGAGAATGATTCAATCACATAAAATACATTCGAATTTTAACTAATCAATGGATTTTCAATTTAATGGGTTAATTGTTCAATTATATACTATTTGAATATAGATCTATTTTAAAATATTTTGAAATTAAAAATCTCATACATTTTATTTTATATCATCCCATCAGTAATCGTAAATTAAAAGAAATTATTTATAGCTAGATTTTATTAATTAATGTAATCTTCTAATAATCTTTTTTTGTTTTTAAGAAAATATCATAAATAAATTTTTTTTTTGGAAAATCATATATATATATATATATTGTAATATCAGAGACAATTTTTGAAAAATATCATTAAGTATCCTAAATGCCACAAAGAGTTTTAATTTTCTGGTGGCTCTGCTCAAAACAAAATCCTCTTTCCTTTTTCATTTTATTTTTCTGCTGTATGTCAAACGACACGACGTATAAAGCCAGAAATAGTGAATCAAAGTGGGTACTGCTGTGCAGTGAAGTGCTTTCTTGTACTAGTAATAAGTCATTTCTTTCTTAAGTAACACATTTACAGCATGTTTATAACAAATTTACAACTAATTTACAATCTAAATGAATAAATTTTCTATCTTCTTAAAAGACTTTTACAACAAAAAGAAAAGTTGACAAAAAGTTTACTACTAGCACTCTTTAGGAAAAAAAATGTATACTAGCTTGCTCAACTAATGGAAGCCAAGAATTCGTGACAAATTACATGCTGAAATGTTAAAAAACTATGTAAAATCATTTAGATTTTAATTTATCTTATAAGAAAAAAAAAAAAAGAAACGTTAATATATTATATAGCAATGGATATAGTTTCTTCTAGACATTATTTCAAACACTTGGTAAGCATATTCTAATATAAAAATTAGCAAGAATTATCTTCGTTTCCTAGGTGCGAAACCTTTGATTGCAGCGCATGGTTTTAATATATATATATATATATATATATATATATATATAATAAAATCTTTACGTGTCATAATATCAATTTTTTTATAAGAAAATTTTCCTAGCTAAAAGTACCATTACCATTCCCCATTAATGACTCATATCGTATGCCTAGCCAAAATAATGTCGTGTTTTTTTTACAATCACAAGACAAAATAATTGTTCCATTAAAAACAATCAATTTTTATGCGCGTGTTTGTAAATTCACATATGTATGTTAACGACAATCAATATCTAACCATCTAAAAAATGTCATAAACAACTAGAGCTACAGTATTTTCTTTAAGAATTTCAAATTTTTTCGCTTGAACTTGCGATTTGTGTGAGAGATTGAAGATTGTGTGAGAGATTGAAGATGATGATAGAGAAATTAAACGGATTCTTGTTTTTCTTGAAGACATTGATCCAAAATGAAAAAGAGGGAGACATCTTCCTCGTTGCAAAGAGAAGTGAGCGACGATTTTCTAACGAGGAAGAGATATGCCGAAAATGGAGGTAGAAGCAAGGAGGGGTGCTGTGAGAGAAAATTTGCAAAGGCCGTTAATGAAAGTAAAATCTGCACCGTTAGGATATTGATTCTATGTTGATGCTGGAAATGCTATTACTTTTACCTGTGTCAACTTCAGATTGCTAGAATCCTTGAGAGAACATTTGGAGATCTTATTTTTGGATCACATTCCCAATCGAAGCCGTTTGCTGACGACTGGAGGAATGGAACGACACGCCCGTTCCGATGCAACGCCAGAACCAGAATCTGGTCTTCTCCTTCTGTTTGATGGTAGCAACGCGGTCTTCTCCTTCTGCTTAATGGAGGATATGATCCTATCCTCCAGGAAGCACGACGAGCTCCAATGACGTTCTTGTAGATGACGGAGGAGGAGATTACGCTTCTCGACAGTGATTTGGATTTGTGTTTAGCTTTTAATTTTGATTCTGTAACAATCGATTTGTCTTGCTTCTGTTTATTTGGATTCTCTCCATTCTATCAGTTCAGTTGATGTAAATTGGCTACTAGATTTGGGAAATGGGTCTTTAGATACTAGAGACGATTGGCTTGAAGGAAGGAAAAGAACAACTAAGTTACATTTTAAACATTTTTAATATTAAAAAGTCTGTAGAAAAGGTAGCTATTTTTAATATTTTTGTGTAAAGGATTGTATAAATTTATTTTCTGGAGATAAGGCGGTTTGAAGTAAATAAAGAAAAATAAATTTATTTTTCGGCCATTCTTGATGGTGCATAGACAGGAGACACTTAAATAAAGGAAAGAAAATAAATTTATATACCAGTTTAGAAAAAAATAATAATAAATAAATTAAGGACATAGTTATAAAAAAAAGTTGCTATTTACCTAATTGAAATACAAAAATTGTTAGTATTTAATTAAACAAAACTTTAAAATTATTAAATTATGGCATATACTATAATTTTCCGTTGTTTTTTTTTTATTTTGTTTATATTTTATTTTTTTAATAAAATTTAGATTCGTATCTGTATTTGAATGGGATTTTAAATTAAGTCCATAAGATTTTGAGGTTTTTACAGTTTACTATTTTCATTATCTTCCTTAACAAGTTTCTTTCCTAGGGTAAAATTAACAAAAAGTCTCGAGTGTTACCAAATCAAAATCAAAAGACACTTGTGTTGTGCCTAAGTGTCAAAATCTCAAATTTTAAATATTTGATAAACAAACTTGAATTTGTGAAGGTACTAATATTACTTTAAGTTTTTTCTAAGTTGTTTCAGATAATATAAATAATGCCTAAGCGAGCCAAGCTAGAAAAGTTATAAAAGAATTGAAGTCCTGTTCTGGCACTAGCGTCGCAACCGCGACTTTCACATCGCCCTCGCGATCCAAGGCATTTCAAAGCTTAAAATTTTTCTTCAACCTTTGGAAGTATCGCAACACTGAAAAAGAAAGCATATTTTTTAAATCTTTTTTCCAACGACTAGTTTATTCAATGTGGGTATAAATACCCACTCAAACTGTGTTAATGAGGTTACACAACTACTGAAGTTAATATTACAACCTCATTGTGCTTAATTCAATATTTCATCATTTTCATTTACTTTTGAGTATTTGTTTGTTGGATAAGCATTAAACCCATTCTTTGTTAGTTGTTAGTTTTAGTGTGAGCTTTAAATACTAAATATTCTATAAAGTTTGGGTGAGCACAAACCTTAAGTTTGAGGTGAACTTGTTAAAACCTCGTGTATTTTCTTGTGATTAGTGGAACCCAATTCTTTCTAAAATTAGAGAAGTGGATGTAGGCAAGAGCTTAGCCGAACCACTATAAAAATCCTTCTATTTGTTCACCAAATTCCGCTTCAATTTTTTAGAAGGCCACTAATTCATCCCTTTTTAGTTGCCAAGGGATCATTAACTTGTGTTATAAAATTAAAAATGAGGTGTAATGATATTACATTACAACCCTCTTAGCTGAGAGACCAAGTAAAAAATATTGCATATTGAGGTGCTTTTTCTACACTATGATTTTAATTATTTAGACAGTTTTAATTTTTTTACTTTATGCATTTTCATAAATATTTTTAATTATATACACTACTTCGATTTTATTGAATTTGAGACTTTAGGACATTTGAGTGTTAGTGAGACTTTTGATACTTTTTGTTGAATTAGGATAATTATGTTCTTTGTCTCCCAGAGGATGTAATTTGTTTTTAGTGTATGTAGAGTCCACTTTTTTATTAAGTGGATGAGAGTTGTTACTTTTTAGAGTAGAATAGGAAGAAAATTATAAGTAGGGCTGCAAATGAGCTAAGCAGTTTATAACTCGCTCGATGCTCAGCTCGTTAAATACTCATTTAAGTTCGCTCGTTAGCTAAATAAGCCGAGTTTGAGCTCAATAATGGAGCTTGTCAAATAAACGAGCCAAGCTCGAGCAGGCCAATGTTCGGCTCAGCTAGTTTGGAATCCTAATTATAGGGCAAAATGAAGGATAAACAGTAAAGTCTCAAATTCAAATGAACGGAGCCAATATATATATATAACATACCAAAAATACATTAACAATTCTTAAAATAGAAAATGGAGTATTTATTTTTTATCGGGCATATGAAATATTTATTAACACATATATAATTTATTATTACAACTCTCCTAATATTTTTTAAATAAACTCTCATTTTATATACTTTGTTTGACATCTTAAAACATCCCACTGATTTATCTATGTTATGTACCATTGCCAATATTAATTAATTTATATTAGTAGAGTAGGAAACAAAACAATAATTTTCTTTATTTTCTTCAATTCACATTCTTTCTATATTATATTCTATTTTCATTTCTTCAACTCACTCACTATATTTTATTTTATTCTAAATATGAAACACTAATTCAAACTAACAAACTTCAAATTAATCAAAGATGAACAAGTCAATCATAACCAAAATTAAGTTGAAAAGATATAAAATTTTAAACTAAAAGTGATTAACAAAGGGATTAGGTGATGATGTGATGCTCAGACCAACCAAACCTAATTAAAATGAGATTTATATCATTTCCTGCTTTAATATATTTTTTTTTCCTGAAAATTCAAGAAAATCTTTTGCAACTTGTACAATTTTTTGAAGCTCGAGTTCCGCATTTTAAAATTGAATTTTTTTTTTAATCTAATTTCTCTCATTTAATCTCCATTTTTTTCCATTATTACAATTATAATTACTCGTTATTTTTTACATTTCTCTTAGCAAACAGAAATTTATCACCATCTTAATTAGAGATGGCAATGGAGCGGGAATTCACAAAAATCACTACTACCCAATCCAAATCCATTAGTATTACTCACACCAAAACCGTAAAAAATCCGCGAAATTTTTTATACTTCTTACTAAATTCACTCCAAATCCGTTTATTAATATTTACAGTTACCTACTATATTTAATAAAACTTTAGTTGTTTAAAAATATTAAAATTATAAATAATTAAAAAATGCATATAAAATTTCAAATTTTTCAGTTATGTAAAATTACAATAATTAGTTATTCTGAAAAAAAATACAACAATAGTCCTAATTAATTAAAATTTAACAATCTTAAATGTTTTTTTTTTTTTTTCTTATTAAATGTTTATATTTTATGGATAACGGGTTGGTGGTTACGGGTAGCCGTCCCAATCTGCAAAAATTAAATGGGTTTGGTTTTGCAGATACCCGTGACTAGAAAACCAAATCCGTACTACCCGTGACTAAAAAATCAAATCCATACTAGATCCGTGATGGGTAGTAATATTACATACCAAATCCGTTCATACATTAGCCTAATTGATTTTTAACAAATTTGGTCGAACAGATACCCACGAAAAACAGCACTGCGACCATCCCTAATCTTAATCAAACTACAGTTAGTTTAAAGTTCCCCTAGTTAGATAAAGAAGTTTTGTTTCAATTTTACCCTCATTTCAAATTTTGGATAAAATTGGTAACGAAACTTTCGAAATTGGGTAGAGTAGCAAGAAAGTTAAGCATAGGGTATAAATGATTAATGACAAGAAAGTTAAGGGTAGAATCAACAGTTAACTTGGTTAAAAAAGAATCAACATAATTTTGCGCATTGTGGTAAAAATTATCAAAGCTAGGATGAATGCAAGTGCAACCTAGAGCTAGATTAGAGTAGCACTTTGCTTGCTAGTTTGTGGAAATGACTTCAGTGAGTTTTAATTGGACGATCTAGAATTATTTTGTGCATTAGTTTAATCCTCGACTTTTCTTGCTTCAATGTTCCTTTCTTCTACCCAGTATAAACTTAGGGGCTACTAAGATTTTTAGAATCTCACCGTTTACTACTCCTGTCCTAGAAAGATTATGGTCCTATCTTTTACATTTGTTTCATTTCGTGCTTGGAAAATATAGTGTATTATTGTTGATTCATGTAAAGATTTACGAAATCAGATGTGTTGTTTTGTTCATCTAAAACTAATGTAATCTATATAATTTGTTTGGTTGTAAACCCGTCGAGATCGTGCAAATCATTTGCTGAAGGTTTGTTGTTTTTGCGGCTGAGTCCTTGCCATTTTATAGATTTGTAGTGGTGCTATTATACCATGCTTGTTTTGGCTCTGTTTGCTGCCATATATTTATTTTTTTGTTGTCTCCCAAAGTTTGAGCTGTAGGTTCTTTGGCAACTAAGAGGAAGGTGAATTAGTTGGTTTATAAAAATTTTGCTTAAGTGTAGAAGTTGGTGAATATTGAAAGAGATGAAACAATGAAAGATTTATAGTGATTCGGCTCTAACTCTCCTACGTCTATTTCTCTGATTCTCCTTAGAATCAAGTTCCATTAATCTTCAAAAGATTACAAGAAGTTTTTTAAGTTCACCTCAAACTTAGAGTTTAAAGTTCACTCCAAACTTTACAATAAACACGTAAGTTAGAGTTTAAAGCTCACTCTAAAAACTCACAACACTTACAATGTTGAGTTTAAGTCACAATCAACAACCAACACTCACAAAATTAATTACAAAGAAGAATTAAGATAAAAGCTTTAGAGGTTGTTGAAAAATTGATTGTTATATTGAATGCTCAGGTTGTTGAACCTTTTAATGGTTATAATAAAGAGTATTTATAACCATCTTGAAGAAACTAGCTGTTGTTCTTCTGAAAGAGAAAATTTGTTCTGAATTGTTCTGCGTAGGTCGCAAGTTGAATAGGTCTCCATAAATTAGAATCAACTGCCTCCTTAATGCCATGAGCCAACCTCTTTATACATAGAACAAAGACATACAACGACAATGAATCCCCTTGCTTAACACCCCTTGACTGGTTAATGACAGCTGCAACCTGTCCATTCCACATCAAATTCAGTTTGGCTGATGAAATACAATCCATAGTCAGACGAATAAAGTTTACAAGCAAACTCACCAAAGCTAAAGTCTCCCGAATAAAGTTTGTAACAATTTTCTGGTTCGGTTTAAGAAGACGGAAGACAAAAAGAATCGCAAACGAGCTTAAAGGTGGTATCGTTACTTTATTTGTTTTGGGTTTTCATTAGCGGTTTTCTAGACGGAATACCTTACTTGTTTTGGGTTTTGCGTTAGCGGGTTTCTAGTAGGAGTTTGGGGTTTGGCATTAGCGGGTTTCTAGTAGAGGTTAATATTGTATTAGGAGTTTTATTTGTAGTAGGGGTTTTATTTCCTTTGTTTTTCCTCTTTTTGCTCCTGTTTTTTGGGGTCATTATTGTCATTGGCTAATTTTGGGCGATTAGGGATTTGTAAACACTATAAAAGGCTAAGTTAAGCCTTGTTGATGGATTAGAACGTTGACGGCAGACATTATAATAGAGATTTGTTTTCTCTAAACCCCAAACTATTTGTATCTTGCGTATTCGCTGCGTCAGATGATGAACCCTATGGAGTTTTTTTTAATTGAGAATGATTCAATCACATAAAATACATTGGAATTTTTAACTAATCAATGGATTTTCAATTTAATAGGTTAATTGTTCAATAAGTCCTTGTTTAAGTTTTAATTTTATAATTAATAGAAAAAGACGAAAAAAATTTAGCATTTCTTATTCTAATGTTGTAAATTTCGTCTTCTTTCTATTATATCTATAATCAATTTAGGACACAAAAGGGTTACTCTTGACGTTATAAAAATTGTTCTGTGCCTTACAATTTAAGTCAATGCTTAGGACTAAATAATCATTTTAGCAAAATATACTACGAAATGGTTAGGTGGGTTGATATTGCAACTAAGTTCCAAAATTCAACGTGATTTTAGGACAAAGTTCATTTTATCCAAAGTTGAGGGTGAAATGATATATTTGGCCTTTATGTAAATTCTTTATTTATTAAATATTTATTAAAATAGAATTAGTTATGTGATAGAGTTTTTGATAGATTTAAACTTCTTAAATTTGACAGAGTTTTATATTGATTGCACCATTGAGGACTGTGAGAATCGTAAGCTAAAGAGAACCTTTATATTCAAGATTTGCTAAAAGACGAGTTTGGTGAGTGGGTGATATGTAAAGTCAGCTCTTGCAACATCTATAGGTTTTTAATTTCAACAAAAGTGCAAGGGACTATGATTACCTAAATTATATTTTGATTATTTTCTCTTCTTGCACTTTTTACTTCTTCTTCAATGAGTTTCTCTTCATTGAGCAATTGTCAATCTTGATTTTCAGAATTCTTTAGTTTCTTGGTAGGCAGAGAAGAGAATTAATTTTGCAAAAGGGTTAGACAAAAGAGAAAACAGAACTGCAATTTTTTTTGTTAGCTTAAACGGAAAGAGGATTAACTATTCAAAAAAGAAAAAAGTTAATTTACAGTAATTTAAAGAGATTTTGATTTTATATATATTATTTATTTCCATTAAATTTTTTATTTTCCTTTTTATCCTTATTTGAGATGTCTGAAACATATAACATTACTCTTTTTTCAGAGAACAATTGTCAAAATTTTCAATTTCTTTATTGTTGTCCAGACATTTATGATGATTTATGATGAATTTACATGCATTTACATCGAGACTTTATTTTTCTTGAGAGAGGGCTTCTAATTCATTACATCTTTACCACACCATTTTATACTTTTCACTACATCTCCCATTATGACTTTGGACCAAAAATGTTATGAGATATTTATAAAAATATACATGAAAATTTTTTAGTGAACATATTTGAACACATTTAGAAAAATAATTATATAATAAATCAACTTATGTTAAACAAAAATAATTATAAAA
>CATIWJ010090991.1:0-11005 GCA_949640765.1 Croton laevigatus | reverse complement strand
ACTCTTGGATTGCATCACGAATTCAGATCTACTTATCAACTTCGTTGTGGCGTTCTTCTGTCTTCGTTCCTTCAAAATCCTTCGATTATTAACGTTCTTGCTTTTGTAAGCATCGGGTGTTAAAGGGGGTGGTTTTCCTTCATTGTTGGAATTCAATATCAGATCGTATGCTGGGGTTTGAGACTCAATCTCATAAGGTTCCGCATCAGGGGAGAATGATGTGACTCAAGGAACGGTCAAAGATCCTTTGGTGCTTCCTCAAGGTCCATTAACACGAAACAAAGCTAAGAAGTTTCAAGCAAGCTTATGAATGTATGTTCAAGAGAAAATAAGAAAGGAATTGAATGAAAATGCATTTGATAAGGTTAGAATGGAGCTGGAACTTCAACCAAGGATTATCATGATACTGAGAGCAAGTTCTAAAGATTTGGGCGTGTTTGGCATGGTGCTGACGTGATTGGCAAGTTTGTTGAATATTTTAGGCTTATTTTGGTGGTCCCCTCCATAGTTAGTTAGTTAGGACCACATGGGTTTGTTTAATTGTTATTTTTATTATTATCCTTAATAGATTAGGATTACGTTTCTTACTTTCCTTATTAGAATAGGATTCCATCTTTTGTTAGGATTTAAGGCTTCACTATGTAAAGGCCTTTAAGATGTCGATTTTGAGGACTTTTCATTCAGAATTTTAATACAAATTTATTCGTCAAGAATAATCAATTGCTTTTCTTAGATTTAGGGTGGATTCTCTAATTCTTCGATTGCATCACGAATTTAGATCTACTTATCAACTTCGTTGTGGCGTTCTTTTGATTTCGGTCCTTCAAATCCTTCTATTCTTAGCGTTCTTGCTTCTTTAAGCAACGGGTGTTATAGAGGGTGGATTTCCTTCGTTGTTGGAGTTCGATAACAGACCGGGTGCCATAGGTTCCGCGTCACTGAGCCACATCTTTATCTTGATTCTTATTGATTTTACTAGACAAGGCATACATTAACATTTGTTGGGTTACGTTTTTTATCTGATATTCAGACATTCCGTCTATATTCCATTCTTCTATTCCTCTCCTGTCATAGGATATTAATATGGGTCTAAACTCTTCATATTGTATGTTAACTGGTGACGTCCTAGAATAATAAGGCTTATCACTTCCTAACTGAGCATGGGCAATTTTATTTATTTGTTATCCTGATTCATTTTTTAAAAATAAGGATTCTACCTCATTTATCTCACTTTCTTCAGTAAAATTAGGAGAATCTTCACTTTCTAAATTGATTGTTAAGGGAACAACTTTTTTTTTATTTTAAATCCCTTATTCAACTAATTTTTTTGTTAATTGTTCTAGAATTTCTGAGTTTTCTCCCTTTTGAAATTTTAAATTAATTCTTTTAGGGTTTAGTGGCTTAAATAAAACCCCCTTTTCTCCTTCCTTAGAAGTTTCAGGTTTTGATGTTTCTCAAGTTCTTAGTTTAGGCATCTGGGTTTCTATCCTACTGAGTTGCTGTCCCATTGTATAAAGGCTTAAATTAGTGAAATTATTGTGTTTAACACTAGCTTGACCCTTAGAGTAAAACAGATAACTCTCTATTCTGGTTTCCTTATCTAATAGAAATGCATTGGCCGTAATGATAGGATGAATACTTTTAATTTTTTTCCTTTTGGAGTAAAAAATTCTTTAAAAGCTGATTCTAAAGTATTTAAAAAAATTTTTCTTCTAAATTAGGAAATTCTTTTCCTTTGATATTAAAACAATGCTTCAAAAATTTTGAGAAAGACTTTGTACCACCCTTTGACTAGTATATTTGATATCTTCTATTCCAAACTCTTTGCTCCTTGTCAAATAAGGATCCATTTTTCAAAAGGAGTTTTACTTTCCTAAAACCATTATTGATTTTGATTCTAACCCATGTCAGACAAAGGACTATGGACTCTTTCTGATGTATAAATTGGCCTTGTAACATTTTCATTTGTCCTTTCGACGAAGGATACTTCCTCTAGAGGTTGGGCTATCACTGAGGAAGGCCTTGGTGGTATGCCAGCAAAAAATCTCTTTGAAGAAACACCAGACAAACTTCTAGATCTATCAAACTTCATTAACACACACTTCCAGCTGTATCCTCAAGGATGTATTGGATTGAACTACTCTCTTAGAGGAACAACGTCTTTTACCTTCCAAGATTTAGGAAACTCAATCTGGTTCCAAGGGATTGATCTAGGGCAAACCAAATTTCCTTTGCTCAGATTTGTAAGAAATAAGGTCGTTTGACCTTTTGGTGCTTTTATTAATTTTCCAGAAGGATAAGGGCTAAGAAGTTCAAGGAGGCACTATAATTTCTCAGCCAAGGAATGCATACTAATTTGGAAAGAGATGAATCTGAATCCATGCCACTAGAAGATTATCTATTCGACAAGTCAAGTTCAAATGGGAAGAAGATGGTCATGCTTGTCAAAATCCAAGATTAAGCATGGGAGGATGAAATTGATCTTTGATGTTTAGGTTGTCTATTGCATAGATAATAGAAGGTCTAAACACAACGAGTGAGAATTATCTTCACTTCAAGGTAGTGTATAATTCATTTTTAATTTATCTTCCTTGTTTTAATTTCATTTCCTTTCAATAGTCAAGATATAATCTCTTAGGAATATAATTCAAAAAAAAAAAGAAAAATAAGTGTGAAAATTTTATTGCTGCTTCTTCATTCATTCTAATTTAGTTTTCTCCCAACATTCTAGACCTGATCTCTTAGGAATATTATTAAAAAAGAAAGTGAAAATCCGATTACTTAAAGAATCATCTAAGTAATTCCATAACCTTAGCTACTGATCTTGGTGGCAAAAAGATCCAAAAACAATTCTGGACAGTTTGAGTGCTAAATTCGTAGAGTACCTTTGAGAAATTACTACCTTGAATATATCAAGTGATTTTTGCTTTAGCATATTATTTAAGTGATAGAATTTGGATTCAAGTGGTTAAATTTGGATTGATACTTGGCTATAGAACTTGATTGTGTTGTTCTTATTCCTTTTGATCAATTTTCATCTTCTTGCTAATTTGTTTGTTCCTTAAGTAGGTCATCTCCAAGAAACGGTTACATTTGATTAGTTTTACTAAGATCTATAGAGGTAAAATCGAGAGGGAAAAGGCAAGAGTGGTGAGATTAAAAGAGCGAGAAAAAGCCAACTAAATTGTGCAAACACAAGTGAAGAGTGATTCATAATTTTTGTGTCAAGCACGAGTGCGTGAGTTGTGAGGTTTTGATATTTCCTAACATTTTATTGCAGGTACAATTTATAATTTTTTTTACTTGACTAATGGAAAAGTTAGAGGAGCTCCTAATGCTGAACATAATGCTCTCATATTATGATGGAGCAAGTTGATAGGCTTTTGACAACTATGTTGGGGGCTAATGCAAAATCGTTTAGACCAATTGGAGAATGTTGACCGAGTACTTAGACCAGCTGCCCAAATCGAGAATGCACCAAGGCAAGTGGGCGTAGGGGCTGTTCGAAGGCTTAGAGAGCAAGAAGAAAGTGGCAATGAATATCTTGAACAACTCCAAGGAGGTCGTAGATGTGATGAACCAAGAGACAACATCAAGATCAAAATTCCTCCACTTAAAGGTAAAAACAACCTTGAAGTTTACCTTGAATGGGAAACAAAGATCGAGATGGTGTTTGCCTACCAAAATTATTTCGAAGCAAAGAAGTACAAATTGCAGCAGCCTTACAATTTTCGGATTATGCCTTTACATGGTGGGACTAACTTGGCTTTTCAAGAAGAAGGAATTGTAAGAGAGCGACATCTACATGGGAAGAGATGAAAGATATCATGAGAAAGAGGTTTGTTCCCACTTATTATTTTCGTGACCTTTATAAAAAACTTCAAACTTTGAAACAAGGTTCCAAGAGTGTGGAAGAATACTAGCAAGAAATGGAGATGGCAATTATTAGAGCAATCATTGAAGAAGAATTTGAGGCCACCATGGCAAGATTTCTCCAAGGACTAAATTTGGACATTCATGATATTGTGGAGATGCAAAACTTTGTCGACTTAGAAGAATTGCTATACCAAGCTTTTTGAAGGTGGAAGCCTAACTTAAGAGAAAAGGCAGTAGCAAAAGGGGGCCAAACACTTTTGCAAAATCAAATCCATGGATGGCACCCTACAGAAGAGAATAATTCAACTTATACATTCAAAGGTAAGTCTTTGAAATCCAAGGTAACTATTTCTAATCCTAAACCCAAGACTAAGGTCTCAAATTCTTCTTCTACGCCTCAATTTAAGTCAAAGGAAATTAGGTGTTTTAAGTGTCAAGGTTCGGTCATATAGCAAGTCAAAGTCGTAATAAAAGAACCATGTTCATTAATGCCTATGGGGATGTTGAGAGCGAAGTTGAAAAAGAGGCCGAGAGTGAGATAGAGGCTAAGACTCAGTTTGATGGGGGTTAGGAAGAGGGACTAGTCATGGGAGATTTGTTAGTTGCTAGGAGGGTTTTAAATGTTTTAAATGCTCAAGTTAAGAGTGAGTTTGATAGTCAAAGGAAAAATTTGTTCCACACTAGGTGCTTAGTAAGTGGAAAAGTTTGTAGTCTCATTATAGATGGGGGGAGTTGTACTGATGTTGCAAGCACATACATGATGGAGAAATTACAACTTCCACTTGGACTACTGCCACTTAGGGGGATTGAACATCAAATCGATTTCATTCCTAAAGCACCAATTTTGAACCGTCCACGCCAACCCTAAAGGGAGCAAAGAGTTGGAGAAGCAAGTAAGTGAGTTGCTGGAGAGGGCAAATGTTCGAGAAAGTTTATCACCTTGTACGGTTCCGATCTTGCTTATGCCAAAGAAGGATGGCACTTGGCGGATATGTTGATTGTGCTGCCATAGACAACATCACGGTAAAGTACAGTCACGCTATTCCTAGATCAGATGATATGTTTGATGAATTGCATAGTGCTTTTGTGTTTTCAAAGATTGACTTAAGATGTGGGTACCATCAAATTAGAATGAAAAAGGGTGATGAACGGAAAACTTCTTTTAAGACTAAGTATGGTTTATATGAATGGTTAATGATGCCTTTTAGTTTAACTAATGCTCTTAAATGAACCATGTCTTAAGATCCTTTATTGGAAAGTTTGTCGTTGTCTATTTCGATGATATAATTGTTTATAATAAAAACCTTGATGAACATGTTGAACACTTGCAATTGGTTTTAGATGTGTTGAGATGTGAGAAACTGTATGCTAACCTTAAGAAGTGTACCTTTTGCATAGATAGGCTTGTTTTCCTTCATTTTGTTATAAGTGCTTTAGGAATTGAAGTGGACGAAGAAAAGGTCAAAGCAATTTGGGATTGGCTTACCCCTACCAACGTGACTCAAGTTCGATCTTTTCATGGATTGGCAGGGTTCTACAGGAGGTTTGTGAGGGACTTTAGTACCTTGGCAACCCCATTAACCGAAGTGATGAAGAAGAATGACACATTCAAATGGGGAAAAGAGCAGGAGGAAGCATTCAACATTATAAAGACAAAGCTTACTAATGCTCTATTACTTATTTTACTTAATTCTGATAGTACCTTTGAGATTAAATGTGTGGTGCTTTTGGTGTAGGTATAGGGGTAATTTTGATGCAAGGAGGGAAACCCGTGGATTACTTTAGTGAGAAACTCAATGGGGCATCCCTAAAATACCCTACCTACGACAAAGAGATGTATGCTTTAGTTAGGGCATTGTAAACTTGGCAATATTACTTATGGCCGAAGGAGTTCGTCATACACACCGATCATGAAAGCCTGAAGTATCTTGAGGGCCAGCAAAAATTGAATAAGAGACAAGCCAAATGGATTGAATTCATAGAGTCTTTTCTGATACGAATCCAATAATGAAGGAAAATCCACCCCCTATAACACCAGTTGCTTAACAAAGCAAGAACGCTAATGATCGAAGGATTTGAGGAACGAAGTCAGAAGAACGCCACAACGTAGTTGATAAGTATATCTGAATTCGTGATGCAATCCAAGAATTAGAGAATCCACCCTAAATCTAAGAAAAGTAATTGAATATTCTTGAAGAATAAACTTGTATTAAATTTGACAAAAGGTTCTTTACATTGACATATCAAAGGCCCTTATATAGTGAAGCCTTAAAACAAAAACCTATTCTAATAAGGAAAATAACAAAAACAAAGAAAACCTAATCCTTAACGCTTAAGGAAACAAAAAATGTGACAAAATAGCAAATAGACAACCCATGTGGTCCTAACTAACTAATTATGGAGGGGACCATCAAAACAGGCCCAACATACAAGCCCAAAATGTGCCAACACGCCAGCCTTGTAAAAATAGCGTTTTAAGCCTCAAAACTTGCACTCAGTATCATAATAATCCTTGGCTGAAGTTCCAGCTCCATTCCAACCTTCTCAGCTGCAATTTCGGTCAATTCTTTGCTCACTTGCTCTTGAACATGCATTCCTAAACTTGCTTGAAACTTCTTAGCTTTGCTTCTTGTCAATGGACCTTGAGGAAGCACCAAAGGATCCTTGACCGTTCTTTGATTCACATCACACAAGTTCCAAAATTTTTTAACAGTCCAAAATCTTATCTCTTCACACGGTTTTTACCACTTTTTCAGTCTGTCATTACTCTTTTGACCGTCTCTTTTTCAGGAGTAGCGATCGCGACTTGGGAATCACAGTCGCGACACCGCACCAGAATCTGCAATTCTCTCGATTTTTCAAATCCGCCATCAATATCATTAATATCAAACCCAACGGTTCTCCTTCTGTTTTTCCTATAAATTCCGGCCTTTCCCTATAGTTTTTCACATCTCAAAGCATTCTCTCTTCTTCAAACTTCAAGGTTTAAAATCTTTTCTCTCAAAATCCCTAATCTTCATTTTTCTTTCTTCATTCAAGAATGCCTCCAAGAGAAAGAGCTCCTGCTCTTCTGCTCAATCTTTCTCCTAATAATCTTACCGAGCATGAAAGGAATCTATTTCAAGCACACTACTCCAAAAATTTTCATCCCATTAGAACTCTCTTTGATCAAACAATGGTGAATCTAGGAGTTTATGATGAGGTAACTACTCTTCTTACTAATGCCTCTCTTCTAAACATTGCCTACCTTGCTCCTACTTCCTACAAAGCCTTAGCTTGTGAAGTTCTAGCCTCCATCACACCCACATTTAACTTAAACAAAAGACACCAAAAGGCTACCATTCAATCCATCTCTTTCAAAGCCTTTGGTGCTCTCTACAATGTCACTAGGGAGGAAATAGCAAACATCTTTAATCTCTCTTAAGGAAATATTACCAAAACTGACGATATTTCCCTTCAAGACCAAATTGAAACTTGGCAAGCCTTCTCGGTGGACCAAGTTCACAATCCAAAAATTGCTAAAGCCACCGCCTTTTCTGCCTTACAATACTGGCTTCTACATCAATCCATCTCCTACTCCATTCTAGCGAAGGAAGGAAGAAATAAGGTTTCCAAAAAGGATCTTCTAATCCTTCAGTGTGCTCGTACCGCTACTCCTTATTGCGGTGCAACGGTACTAGTATCCCATCTTCTTGACGTTCAAAAGAATAAGAAGATGACTCCTTATGTTCACCACATTCTTACCTACCTTGCTTCCCGGGTCGTCAATAATTTCTTTAGCGATCCTACAATTCAATCATTCTATGAGAGAGATCAAAATTGAGAATACCGGCCTGATGGATATCATCTATCTGACCATTGATTCTAAAATCCTCTCTCAAAGAGGTCATGAATTTCAAGGTAACAAACCCTCTTCTGGTTAACCAAGAGTTGGAGCACAAGAACAACCTCAAGAACCTCCTCTTCAACCTTCTTCTAGACCCTCCAAAAGGTCTAGAACTGAAGACATTCAATTCCCTACCTCTCTTCCTTCTCCCAAAACCAAAAAGGATAGGCATAAACTCAAGAATATTGAAAAATGGCTCAAGAAGCTCTGTCAAAAATTTCAAGTAAGCTGTTCATCCACTTCAGAATCGGATGACAAAAATGCTGCTCCTTCAGTTCCACCTACTAGTGGAGTCTATCCTTCTGTGCCTCCTCTACCTCGCACACCATCTTCCTCTTCTTCATCAACAAATTCAATGCCTATTGAGGAACGTTTCGCTCTCCAAGAGAGAGCTAGTAGTGCTGCAGAAAAGGGGAAAGGAATTCATCTACTGGATTAATTTTCTTATGTTTTTCTTTCTTTTTATCTTTAGTTTTCAGTTGTTTTTTTTTTCATTTTATGCTTGTAATGTTTTCCTTCAATGAAATGAATGTTATTTCTTTGTTTAATGTTGTCTTTTTAATCTTTTTGACAAAAGGGAGAGAAAATAACAACCTGTGATTGTGATTAAAATTTAAAATTTTGTAAAATTTTATTTACAATTATTAAAAAATTAAGCATCAAGTAAGGAGGAGAAAAAATGAATTAAAATTTTAATTTAACTTGAAACAAACATCATTCATAGTTTATATTATTATTTTTAATCACAACATCAAGTATGTTTGTCAAAAAATCAAAAAGGGGGAGATTATTGTGCCTTGGTTCCAAAATTCCTTGTTTTGATTGTTTGACCAACTTATACTTGATTTTGTGAGGTTACTAATGATGTTTCAAGTGTTTTAATGTTTTATCAGATGAATACTGTCATGCCAAAACAATCTAAGTCAAGATCAAAGTGAAAAACAGCAAAGTAAAGCTACTGCAGCTAGGTCGCAACCGCGACCAATGTGTCTCGGTCACAACTCAACAAAGAAAAATTTTCTTCAGTCATCAGAGTGGTCGCGACACGGATGTCTCCGCTCGAGACTCAACCTCAACACAGTAGTCGCGGTCGCGACTAATGAAGTCTCGGTCGCGACTCAATAGATCAAAATTTTATGAAGCTCCTGAACTACTCGCGACTCTGAGTCGCATCAAAGTCTCGGTCGCTACTCAGCCTCAGCACAAGAGTCTCGGTCGCTACTGAAGGCTCGCGGTCACGACTCAACTGGGAAAATCTTGTGAAGTTTTGAACTGCTCGTGACTCCAAGTCTCGCCCGCAACTTTCAAATTAAAAAAGAGCCATTGATAATCTACGTGTCAAGTCTCGGTCGCGACTCGACAAATGCCAATGAATGATTAGGGGACAGATAAGATGCTGCCAGACATACCATAGAATATTCTTAGCCGTTTCAGACTTTATGGATAAGTCGCGGTCGTGACTCGGTAGTCGCGGTCATGACTCGATTTTATATCCAGAAAATTTAGCCTTTTCTGATATTCTTCAAACAGCTACATTTTAAGTTTTTGGGTATAAAACCCCCCATTTTGTATCAGTAGGATAATCCTTAAATCCAACATTTGTTGTTATAGTTGTGAGTTAGCTTTTAAACTCATCATCTGTTTATTTTTCTGTAAAGTTTGGAGTTAGCTATAAACTCTAAGTTTGAGGTAAACTTCCTAAAACCTTATTGTAATTCCATTGGTGTTAGTGGAACCCAATTCCTTTCTAGGATTGGAGAAGTGGACGTAGGCTCAAGATTATTATAACCGAACCACTATAAATTCCTTCTATTCAAACCACCTAATTTTCGCTTAAATTTTTTTTAGAAGGCCACTAATTCACCCCCCCCTCTTAGTTGCCACGGGACCAACATATATTTCATACGCTATTTTAATTTTGTTGGGCCAAGTTTCCGAAATCCCTAAATTTTGAATATTTTGACAAACATACTTAAGCTTGTGATCAATTGTTTTCAAGTTTTTTTGTGTTGGCATAGAAATTAAAGACAAGATTAATGCAACTCAAGCCCGAACTCCGAAAATCTCTTTAAGATTTTGGTCTAGCAGGATACCCACGACTATATGAGAGACTGAGCAAAACTAATTGAAAATTTGATCTCACTCTCGAAGACCATCATCTTGACTGAGATTCAAATGCTAGCAACATCATCGCGCTAGCGATGATTTCTTCGCTGTCGCGGCATTTTTAAGGTTTGGACAGAAGCAAATGGAAATTTAGCCGCGCTCGTGATGAACTGGCTCTTGACCGAGATTGAAGCCTGGCAATGGCTCCACGGTCGCGACCTGAGGTTCACGCCCACGACTTAATTCGAAGGAATTTTGAACAACGCCTTGGTCGCAATCCATTCTTCTCGCCAGAGATTAAAACTTCAAATGACTGTTATGAAAAATAACGAACTCATCGCGCCCACGACTTGTTCACTTCAGAGTTCAATGGCTAGTGCATTAAATGCGCCTCTTGACAATGGACACCCTTTTCTATCCATTGGAGAAGACCATTGAGATAGGTCGTGCCCGCGATCACCTCTGCTAAAAACAGAGCAGCTTTTTCCTTCAAGTTGTGCAACGGCTAGTTTTGAGTGGTTATAAATACACCCATTTATTACTTGTAAGAGGTTACACAACTACTGATCTTAACTTCTTCAACAACCTCTTGTACTTTCACTCTTCTTCATTCAATTGTATTCATTTTTTTTTAAGAGTTTTTTGTTGGGTAAGCATTAAAACCCAACTTTCATTGTTGTGATTATTAGTTTTTTAGTGTGAGCTTTAAACACTAAGAGTTATTGTAAGTTTAGGGTGAGCATTAAACCCTAAGTTTGAGGTAAACTTTCTAAAACCTCATTGTATTTATTAGTGATTAGTGGAACCTAATTCCTTTCTAGGACTAGAGAAGTGGATGTAGGTCAAGAGTTTGGACCGAACCACTATAAATTTGTTGTTCCTTCTCATTTTATTCCACCAATTCCCGCAAAAATCTTCATAATTTTTAATAAGCCACTAATTCACCCCCGCTTAGTGCCTAAAGGGACCTACAATTAGTATCAGAGCTAAGTTCTATTTTGAAGCTTAATTGCAAGAGTAGATTCCATGGCGCCCATTCAAGAGCTCAACCATCAATCCTTGAAGCCATATTTTGATGGAATCGATTTTGTATTTTGGAAAGGTTGCATGGAGAGATTCATAAGAAGTCAATTCTTA
>CATIWJ010090989.1:0-15930 GCA_949640765.1 Croton laevigatus | reverse complement strand
ATAGTTACTGTTTATTACCGTACAGTTAAAATAAGGGGTATTACTTTTGTCAACCATCTTTAAAAAAAGTATTAGTTTTGTCAAAAAAATTAAAAGGGTATTATTTTTGTCAACTAAAACTAAAAGGGGTATTATTTTTGTGTTTTTCCATATTTTTATTCTCAGATCCGTATTTGAAAGAACCCCTTCTTTAAGCCCAAAGCTAGGAATTAGATGAAAATGGGCCTTCACCCATTGAGTTATATTCAGGTACATCTAGAATTTGTCAGATTGCCAGTTGTCATGCAGTCACTGGTTGAAGTTTAAAAGTCAAAAACTATAATCAATCAGAAAGTCGAGGTGAAGAGAAGTACAAGTGATAAGGGGTCTCCTCGTATTAGAAAGTCGAAATCCACGAGGAGAAGTAGAAGACTTTGATTTTATTTCTTCCCCTCTCTCTCTTTTCAGCAGAAAGAAAGAAAGCAAAGACGAAAGAAAATGGCGTCCGGAGTGACTGGTCAACCTCAGGAAGAAGATAAGAAGCCCAACGATCAATCTGCAGCTCACATCAACCTCAAAGTCAAGGGTCAGGTTTGTATTTATTTATTTAATTATTGATTTTTTGATTAAGCAAATGGGGGATTAGGGTTTCTGTTCATATGCATGTTCGCGATTGCGTGATTGTTGTTTTTGTTTGTTGCTTTTTCTTGTTTAAATTAGGCTTTGTTTTATGTTTGCCACAGATTTAACATCCGATGATGAGAAGAAGAAAGTTTAGTCCTTGTTTTTTTGCTTTTTAATTTTTGCTTGGGTGTTGGGGTTAGGGCTTTGATCATTTTAGTATGTGCTATCTGTTATATTTTTTTTTTTTTGAGTTTTTTTTTTTAATTTCATGTGTTAGGTTGTTTCTTTTGAACAAGTTTGAGTTGTCTTGTGTGATTCTTTTTGTGGGTTAACATGGTTAGTTTGTTCTATATCAAAACGGTTAGCAATAGATGATCCCTAGTTTCTTCTTTTAAGTTCATTTAATTTGAGGGGAAAGCCTTGTCATGATTGCTACCTTCTCTCCATAAGATGGCTTTGGTCTTTGGTAGACCATAGGTTTTTCTGAGTGGGTTCTGCTTAAATGATGACATAATTTGGTAGGTTTGTTTGTTAGTGTTTTGGGAGGCCTCATGTTTCAAAATCCCATTAACTATATTTTTTTAACTTCTGAAAGATCCTTGACAAGTTATTGGATAAGAGGACTATTCGTTTGGTGCCCTTGAATTTTCATGTGGGGGCATACCTAGTTCAAACCTTAAAAGGGCTTGATTAGGGACCCCTTTACTTATTTGGTTAAGTAATGTTCTTGGTTGATTAGGATTCTATCTAGTATTTCTGTTTCTTCTGATGCTTCAAATTATGTTGGTGTGCTATACACCATGTGAGAAACAGGTATGAAGAGGAAAGTATGAAGTTTGTTGTGAAGAATTAATTCATCCCACCTCCACCTCCACCTCCACCTCCACCTCCACCTCCAAATTTATAAGTTTAAATGTTATCTATAGTTTTGATTGAATAAGAGGTTTTTGCTTGTAAATATATGATTGAATTTTACTCCAGCTGAATAACATATTTTAAATAATTAAAGAACTTCTATTTATTAGTGCAGGGTAAGATATATGAAAAATTGTTGAGAAGAAGTATAAGAGTTCAAAATTAGAACCAATATTGAGATTTTGCATACAGTTCATATATCAATTGAAATTGAAATAAATGCTATTGGTTTTAATGATTCAGCAATGAAGAATGTAGTGGATACATGTGCAATTAACTTGGTTTTGTTTGTAGGATGGAAATGAAGTCTTTTTCAGGATTAAAAGAAGCACACAATTGAAGAAACTGATGAATGCCTACTGTGATAGGCAATCTGTTGAGTTTAACTCTATTGCATTTCTGTTTGATGGTCGCCGTCTTAGAGGGGAGCAGACTCCTGATGAGGTTTTCCAACTCAATCTGCCTCACACTTTCGTACTCACATGGGTATTTATTATTTAGCTCCTTCGTTAATGTATTGAATTTTCTTTGATGCAGCTGGAAATGGAGGACGGGGACGAGATTGATGCAATGCTGCATCAAACAGGTGGTGCTATAGGGAAATAAAGCTTGTTGTGTGTATGTAGTGGAATATTAGACCATCTCATGGATGGAACTAAAGTTATCTTGTAGGTTTTAGTAATGAGCGGCATCTAGTTTATCTTGTTTTGTTATATGGGTGACTCTCACTGATAGAGTTAATGTTTTATTATGTTAGGATTTATAATATGAAATGCTATATCGCATTTACCCACTTCACTGCCTAAATAAAGTTTGGAATCGTGTTGTAGCTTGCACATATCAATCTTTGCTATTGTTTTTATTCTGATCTTATGTTTACTATGATGGTGGATTGAAGATTCTGAAATCTTAATCTCTATTGTAGAGATAATTCCCTTTCTTATGAATTAAAGAGAAAAGAACCTTATCTTTTTTGTAAGTTAAAAAACAAAAACTTTGTGATAATATCTTCATTGATCTGTTTTTGGTGCCTAGTATCCCTATGATTGGTATATAGGCCATAGAATGCGGTCTGCCTCAACTTCTTTATTCTACATTTTTGAGTTTAACTCGAAGGGAAGAGAAGTGAGTTTGGAGTCTGAAAATCTAAATATCAAACATGATAGTTTTAATTCAAAATATACTAAATATTTAACCTAACAATTTTATTAGTACAATAACTATAATATCCCAAGTAGTAGTGGTAGTAATATTTTCGATAGGATACTAGTTTAAGAAATTAACAAAATGAATATGCAATCTAACTCAAACCTGAGCACTAATCAATCTCTCATTCAGAAAGAAATTTGAGCTTAAATTTAAACTGATCGAGCGAGCTACTGAATGGATCAAAGTCAGGTCATATATTACAAGAGGAATATCTGATTTACAACAATTTGGCTGTACAATGCGTATATACATGTCCAGTGAGCAGTTAAAATGGAAAATGGAAAACTATGAAAACCGAAAGAACAAAAGAATTAAGCTTTCCCTATATTACCTATCTGCACATTCACATTTCTAACAAGTGACTCCGACTCTTTTGTTTAAGATACTTTCTCTTGCAGAGAGAGTAAAAAAAAATCAATCTCATCTCATCTAATGTGAACTTTCCTCCTAGCTTCAGCCTGCAAAACCATAAGTCACTCAATCAGCTTCCTTAAATTTTAACATGATAATGCCAAGGATCAAATGCGTTGCCATGCACTCCAACCATTCTAACAACCATAATTATAATTATCAATGAGATTGAAACGACAAAAATGCAAATATTATTGTCAAATTCTCAGCATAAAAGCTGAGTTGTTTACAACTAAATTTAAGGGTTTATATTGGGTAATTGATGTGTAAGAATAAGAGGTCTAAAAAGAGAGCAAGCAAATGAAGAAAAAGGACATCAAGAGAGAAGAGGGGAAAAAAAAAAGGGGGGCATGTTAAGCTCAACAAAATAACCAGAGACGAAAATAGAAAGTATCAACTCTAACTCTAAATATTTGTGTTTTCTTTCAAGCGTTATATTTTTGGATATAAGAGGGTTTTAATCAAGTTTCATGGATAAATTTCAACTAAGGTCCCTGAATTTTGGAGATTTTAACACATTAGTTCCTAAACTTTAAATTCTTACTTAAAAAAACTTTACTTCACATGAATTTACACAGAATTTACCTTTGGATGAAAATACCCCTCCTAACTAGATAAAAATTTCATTTCTCATTTTGACCTCCTAACTTGACATTATTTTTCAAAATTGAATCAATCATATTTTTTACGTCAATTTCTTTTAGTCGATAATAATAATAATAATAATCAACAAAAAAGAGAAAATTAAATTATAATTGATGTTGGTCTAAAAAAGGGAATGTAAGATACTTAGGCAATGTTTGTAATAGTTTTGGAATTAGTTTTAGACGTTTTGAGTTTTTAAAAATTTATGGAATTGAAAATAATATATTGCTAAATATTAAATTTTATTGACATTTACTCAAATAGATAGTTTAAAATTTATATATGTTAACTTGTCTTTAATTTGTTCAATTTTGAAAAAAAATGTCAAGTTAAGGGTCAAAATGAGAAATAAAACTTTTGTCTAACTAGAAGGGGTATTTTCATTTAAAGGTACATTCTGTGCAAATTCATGTGAAGTCCGGAAATTTTTAAGTAACAATTTAAAGTTTAAGAACTAATGTATTAAAACCTCTAAAGTTCAAGTATCATAGGTGAAATTTACCCCAAGTTTCATGTACAAATCAACTCACCCGAGTTTGTCTCCCATGTGCTGGCTTATTATGTCTATGGCCTGACGGATGCGATCTTGGAGCTTGCCCAAATATTCTTCGAATGAATTCCTGTATGTGGTTATAAATGCTGTATGCCAGCACAACAGAAAAACATGGTAAGAAAAGTGGCCATTTTCAAAGAGCTGTGATATTTAGAATATTAAACTGAAAATTTCAGAAATATCAATGACCAAAATTCATATTGATTCTATTCCTACTTTGATATGCAAACCATATTTAGAATATTGAACTGTAAAAGTTCAGAAATTCAATGACCAAAATTCATATTGATTATATTCCTAGGCTTATATGCATGCCATTGAATTCACAAGCACAAAAAGGACTACCGAATTATGAAAGAACAGAAATTTCACCTTCCCCAAACCCCAAAAAGTAGTTCATGAAAGATTTTGGTTTCTTGCAGGAAGAACTATAACCAAGATTAGTAAGTAGGATTTTGCAATGGCTATGGATTAACCATAAAAATGTTTGAAGTTTTGTCTGAACATTACCTAAGGCGATGCCTATTGCAGGCTGTGAAGAACGCAACAAAACCATTCAATATGCTCCTAAGAGCACGGAAAACCTGAAAGCATTGTAGTGACCAATAAGAATCAATTGGTTAAATGCAATGGTACTATCATTATACGTTACTATTAAAATGCCTTCCAACCTGAGAAAAAAGGTCATTCCAAAGTGATCTCCACATGGAAACTTCATAAGTGCTTATTGTTGCCTCAGATGCTGAAGCAACCCGGAATATGCTACTCACTAAACGCCAAATATCTCCAATTGACTCCAATATCCAGGAACAAATAAGGGCTACAAAACTGGACAACGCAAGTATCATCCGAATTGGAGCATAGAATATCTCCCAGAGGATCCAAAATATGGGATACAAAACCGAAGTTGCTATAGCATAGAAAACATCAATATCAGAATTCTTTCAGCTATGTATCAAGAAAGAAACTTGCTTATAATACATAAATTTAATAAGTGATTGCCTACCAATGTTCCAAACCGTGGAGATGATAAACCACATAGGCCACAGTACGAACTGTATTAAATCTGTCACAACATTGAACACAGATTCAGTTGTAACCCAAATGATAGAGAACAGACTCTCTACCACTTGAATGAGGACATTCCTCATTGGGAGGAGGAAGCCTAAAACCTCCATGAGTGGTTCTAATAGTGGTTGAGTGAAAACAGAGAAGAAAGATCTAACGGTACGTGCAACCATCAAAAACCATGTAATAGCCTTCTGAAAGTTGTGTAAAAATAGCATTGTTCCCAAGTACTTGATCCTGGATACCATCTCCCAGGTCTCTATCCAATCAAAAAGTGGCCCACACAAACGAGATGCAGTTGCCTTAAGAACTGGAACATTTTTGTATAAATCATAAAATCCTATAATAACAGTGACAACTGAAATCAGCACATATAAAGCTCTAGCAAGAGGACACATCCAAGGTCGATAAACATGACAAAATCCAGGATAAGACTGAAGAAAAATAACCCATGATGGAAGACCAGCCTCTAGTAAAGTAAGTAGCCGCAAATCAGATATTACTATATCCCTCAATTTGAATGGAAGATCACGATCATTGAACTTGAACAAAATCAAAACATCTTGGTACTCCTTAGGTTCAACAACGTTCTCACTATCATTGCTATCAGTGTCTGAGTTATCTGATAACTCTTCAATTCCATCTTGTGTTTCCTCAGAATAAAAATCAACTTCAACTCCACTACTCATGGATTTGGTCACCCTTCTTCTTTTATAAGGTCCAGTGGGAGGTGGTGTGTGTGGCTCACTTGTTATGTCCTCCTCGGTCCCACAATGTACACTAAAACTGCCACATGGGCTGCATATAGAAATATCCTTATCCTCAAGACTTGCATAGCTGATATTATCGTCATCAGTAGAGAGATCCCCAGAGAAATTTTCTTCAACATCATAAAAAATTTCACCTGAAAAATTCCAAAGGTAAAATATATTATTCAAGGATACATAACTTATTCTGATATAAAATATTCAACATAGAATGCATTTTCCAGAAATGGCAGACAATGCAACAATCAGGAAAACAGAGAAACTAAGCCAACATGATGGATCACAAATATTGCAGTACCATATTTCTGAATCCTAACAATGACAGTTGAACAGCATAACATCTCCAGTAAATCAAACTGTTTGTGACCCCCTATATCAGGCTTTTATGGCTACCACAGGCATCTAAACTGCAGTGCAAGAAACCTTCCACATATAAAGTTTGGTAAAAAGTTGAAAATCAAAAGAGAAGCCTCAACAAAGGGAAAAAATAGCATTTTGTAATGTACAATAGTAATGTGGAGAAATAAGATAGTCTCTCAAAGGAGTTGATCACTGTCTGTCTATCAAACACCTTTCAAAGAAAGCTTGTATTTTAAAAGTTTCATCGCAATAGTAATGAATAGCATACTGCCAGAAATGATGTAAAATCTCCAGGATGCATAATGGCAACTAAATGAGACTTGTGGGCAACGCCTTATAGGTTCTCAAGTAAAGGGTGATCCCACACCAAAGCAGCAGATGCACAAAAGGATATATGAGGTCAAGTTGGCTACAGCTAATATGTATACGTGGGATCTGCTAATCAGCGGACAGCAACGATCACCCAGGATTTCCCATAAGAATGCATTGCTGCGAATGCATATCTTAAAGAGATTGTCATCCCCATCAAGATATTATAGTTGATGGTTCAGAATTCATCAAAGAGGGTTGATTTCTCAAGTATAGGAAATACTGAAAGCAAAGAAATACCTATTGCAGATTCCAAATACTCTTTTAAATGTAACTGTTCATTATCTGTTCCAGAGAACCAAGAAGGCATGCAATTTGCAGCTTGCTCAATGCTGTCAAATTCCCATCTCCTCATAATCTTAGCCTCAATTGCTAGAGATGTGTCAGTCTGCAATTAACATAAAAAAGTTGAAAAAAATGTTTATGCTACCTGCAAAATAACAGAGATATGAAAATGAAAAAAGTTATACCTGAAGCTCATCCAAGTAGTTAATACCTCGAACATTGTTCCAGGAGACTTCAAACACAATGAAACCATACAGCGTCCTGTGCAACTCGCTGCTTATTAACAAAGAATTACGGAAGTTCTTCACAGGTAGGAAACCTCTTTTATGGGACAAAGTGGCTGCATCAATCAATGAAATCCATTTCTCAAAATTCTTCGATTTACTAGGATTCAAGTCTTCCTTTACTTCTTTCTTCCCCTTCCGGGCCTTCGTGTTTGCAAAAGGAGATAACCTAGACTGCAGATGAATAACAAGAACAGTATTAGTAGGTGAGAACCATTGAGAAATTTGAAAAGTAGCAGTTTATCTCCCAAAGCACATAAACGTTTTCTTAATAACCTTGGTAACCATTAACTGCCACAAGTGTGCTGGCCGCGGGCCAAGGTTCCTCAACCATGGTCGATTGTCCACCAATATATAAAATTTATTACTTTCAATGGCCAAGAACAGGAAAAGATCTGAGAGGTAGGATTGCAAGTCTCTGAATCATAAGAAGTACAAAAACAGAAGAATTAGAATAAATACTAAAGACTAAAAACAAAAAATATCAGAAAGTTAACTTAACAGTACAAGATTCAAAACCGTCTCATTATGCATAATTGAATTCTTTTTCTCCATTTGAATCACTAGCATTTGCATATTAATGAAACCCAAGAATGGTGTGCTTCAATTTGACCAGAAAATGCCAAATTTACAGATTACAGTTATGCTCTGAAATATTAAAAGTTCAAACCTTTTTAAGTAATTGGACAATAACGAGATTTACAGTATTCTCCATTCGTAAAATATCATTTTGCCAAAACAAAAAAAAGACTTTCCACACATTAAAAGCCAAGAAAGTTGCTAAAATTAGACCAAGAGCATAAAAAATGGTAACAATCTGAGTTATCTGGTACAAACTTCAAAAGAGAAAAAAAAAAACTGAAAAATACAATTCCCACAGTGAATCATTCTTCTGCTTATACCCACATATGATGAAGATCATCGATCCAGAATATCTGGTCTCCAGAAAATTGTGTGTTGGTGCACCATTACAAATCAAACGAGAAAATAAACCTCAACCCTTCACCATCATTCACTTGAGATAAAATAATAATATCATTCTGATATAAAGATATATCAACTTTAACCCTGTCCTACCTGCAAAGCCAATACAGCTAAAGCTCAAATCAAAAGCTTTTCTTTTTTCACTTACTTCGGCGATTGTTTGACGATTGACTCAAATATTCTATACATAACTAACCATCAGACAAACAATAAAAAACAAAACATAAATTTCTTTTTTAAATCAATGAAAAATGCAACAACCATTACATCCCGAACAAGAATCACTTAACAAATATAAAGAAACCGCAAAAAGAAAAAGCAAATTATATAAACATATTTTTGTTGAAGAAAACGCACCCAATTTGGAGACTTGTTAACGGGAAAACAAATTTGGCATTATCACATTTCCCCATGAAAATTAATCTTTAAACCACAAATAAGCCTGAAATCACCGCAATTCGCAGCTGCAAATCCAAGAAAACGAAGCTCATTAGCCTCAGCAATAATTTGAGAAAATGAAATAAAAAAAAAAAAGAAGCCAAATTTAGAATTGATTTCCAGAAATACGGAACGAAAGAGAACCTTGAGAAAGAAAAATCCATGATAATGAAGATGATAGTGGAGAAGAAGGAAGAAGAAAACAATCACCGCCAAACTTCATATCATAACATGAAAACGGAGTCGTATGGAGCTGAGAACAAGACAATCAACGGGCCAGAAAAAGAGAAGAAACGCACATCGAAAGCCGGTAAAGCAGGCACAGCAAACAACAAAACGATAAATGCAGTAATAAAAGGTGTTTTGGCTATGGCTACGGGTGTTGCTTGCTTGGGTTGAAAGGCGTGTCCAGAAGAAGCTTCGACACGTCTCAATTCCACAACTGATTCATTTATTTAACACAGAGGAGAGGAGGATATAATGGTAAATTTAATTAGATATGGGATCTGATTCTTTCCTTCCCGCGTCGTGATAATAGTCTTCTTCCTGCTGTTCTTTCTTTGTCGTCGTCTAGGCCGTTACAACCGCAGAGAAGATATTTAGAGAAAGAAAGATAAAATCCATTTTTTCTCTGAGGAAGGAATTGTTAAGGTATGAACATGCGTATGTTTATTTTGGATTTTTATGGTTATTTTTTAATGTATTTTTTGTTTTAAATTTATTCTTTTATAATTGAAGCGAGCAGGAGATTGGCGTTGAACAGTGCTTTCTGCAGATGAGTAGTTTTATATTTTTTACATAAGAATAAATTCAATTTATTTTGGAATAAGATATTCTTTGAAATAAAATATGATAGAATTTTGGCATGCTTTTGAATTTATTTACAATATTCTTATCCAAATTTTTTTTTTTTTTGTAACTTACCTTTGAACAAATTATTATAGATTAGTTAAGTAAATATTTTGTGTTAAAATTTATGCACAAATGTCTACTGAAAAATAGTGAATAATGTTAATATTTTATAGTTTACATTTTTTTCCCCCAATAATATCTATTTACTTGGTTAATATTCATGTTTTATAGTGCTTTTATTTTAATCAAAGAAAGAATATTAAATTAAAAGTGGTTTTATCCATATTTTGAATTTTATTTTGGATGCTTTGTAGTAATAGCCGTTGACCTTAAAACTATTTATGGTGCGGTAGTAGTTAGTTACCTTAGAAGTTATTTCCGCATGCAGTAGTGGTCACTTACCTAAGAAACAGCTTCCGCACAATGGTGAACTGTTATTTAAGATATAACCGGACAAGATTGATCAATTAACTAAAGTGCTTTTGCACTTGTAAACCTTCAAATATGACAACTTTCATGTGCGATAATGGTTAGTTACTAAGACATTATTTCTGAGAGTGGTGAATAGTTACTTTAAAATACAAGTATAAATGTAAGAGTATAATATAAAATCACAGATTAAGCCTCTTCAACTACAAAACTATACTTATTTTTTCAATTTCACTACTTGTGTTTTACATCACAACTATTATGTCATTTATATCACAATATTTTTAATATGAATTTATCCACTTGCATTTAACTTTCCACCACATTTGAACATATTTAGCTTCTCAGCACCCTTACTTTTAATTTATTCCTTTCATTTTCTTTCCAATCTTTATTTTCACAAGCTCATACGTATACACATTAAGATTTGACTAAGCATTTACTGTATAATTAGTTTCCATTTCATTTTGATTAGAAGTCACCAGGGTATAAAATCTAAGTTGTTCCACTTTACATATTTGACACGCTTAATCTTATCTCTAAAGCTGTAAGCAAATCTAAAATTGTAAGCCTTTTCTCCAAAAAAAATTGTCAACAATGGTATATGAAATTAAAACCAATTGTTTTGGATTATTTAATAAATGGGTCAAGAATTTCCATTCCAAAAACGCAATGAAAAAATACAAATATTTGAACAAGATAATTCTATTTTAATCAAAGTAATAACCATGTACCAAAATTATGTTAACTTTGGTATAAAAAGAGGCATTTACTTATTACATAGATGATGTGATTTAATTTTTTTTTTATTTACCAATTTAAGTTTTAGTAGAAAAATATATTAGTCGGGATAGAAAGATTGAAATAATTCTACGCTTGTTGAAGGTGAAGTTTATAAATAAAACAATCTTTTATGTCGTGTATCCTCAATTAATGTAGTGGGAGTTGGAAAATGATTATTAAATTTTTCAGTTTTGTGTACATTTCTAGTTAAATTTAAATTCATTATCTATCTATCTATAACATATATAAAAATTGAAGAAAGAAAAATTGACTTGACATGGCACAATTGTGAAAGCTAAGAAAAATTGACTTGACATGGCACAATTGTGAAAGCTAAAAACTTATGTATCATTTTCTTATCTTTTATAATTTTAATTAATTGCATTTAATTAATAAAACTATGCATCTTCTTATGTTTAATAGTTATCAATCTAACAATCAATTTATAATGTTAAGTGGTAATTAACAACCTCAATAACAAATTTATTAAAAGAGCTTTTTACTATATTTTTTGAAAAAATGAGCTTTTCACTTATAGTCACAAAATTCTAAAATTATGTAATATAATAATAAAAAAATGGATTTTCATTACTAATAACATAATAATAAATTTCTAGTTATAGTTACATAATTCTAAAATTATTATTTTTATTCATTTTATTTTAAAATATTAATAGATTAAAAATTATTTATAATTTTATTATTCAAAATACTAAAAGATTAAAAATATTATAAATAAAGTACAATTAAAATAGTCAAGAACATTGTAATTTTAACTTGATTTTCTTTTTTAAGATTTACCTTATTATAATTTTTTATATATTGATAAAAATAAAATAATGAATGTTGACATAATATAATGATAAGAAACTAAAGTATTATAGTCTTTAATTATTTTTATTTAAATTATAAAATTAACTTTTTAATACTAATTAATCAATAATGTCAATGAAAACTTATTAAATTAATGATAATTTTTTATTACCAATTTTTATATTACTCATGGCATGATAATAAATTTATTATATTTATAATTATATAATTTTATTGTTGTTTTTTTTTAACTTTGAAATAATATGAGCTTTAAAATTACTAATAATTTATATTAAAATACTAGAAAAATTAAAATTTAAAAATATTATTAAAATATTATATAGCAAGTAGATATAATTTTATTTTAATTTATTTTTAAAATTTTATTTTATTATAACTCCTACTATATTAAAAATAGAATAATGATAAATAAAATCATATAATCAGCATGGTACGAGCGTACACCCAGTTATCTAATTAAATAATTAAATTGAAGCCAATATGTAATACTAATTAGTAATTAACTACCTGATTTAAAATATTAATATTTACAAGATTAGATGTTCAATATAAAATTATGGTTCTACCTAATATGATTAATATTTTGATTATAGAATTTCAATTATTCATATTAGTGGGTGACCTAATATGCATTATACTGCTACACTATTTAGAAGACCATGAGATGATGTGATTTCACGTGAAGCTTAAGTAGCAAAGACTTTCTTCTAAGGTGGGTGTTTATCAGTGAAATTTAAATTTAAAAATATCTTAAAAAATATCACCATTTTTTTTAAATTCGCTATAACATTCAAAAACAAAAGTTAACATAAACAAACGTCCATAAAAAAAAAAAAAGCAAACACCATAGTTGCTGAGGATCTTTTTGATTTTGGACTCCAACTAAAAATCACACAAGGTACAATTCACGCTGTAGAAGGACAACTCCGGAATACTCACCATCGAGGTGCTTACAGCTTTTAAATCTGGACTAAATCTTACACTTCCATTTGGAAAGAACAAGAAAACTCCAACCAAAGCTCAGATATGCAACTAAATGATGTGGATCTGATTAATAACTTGCAAATAATATAATGGATTTGCATAAAATCCCCCAAACTATGGAGCCAAAACAACAGAAAACTAAAGAGAGAATAGAAGAAATGGCTAAAAACATAAAATAGACAGAAAATAATACTAAAAAGAGAAAATGGAATGCTACTGTCACGACCCAACCAGGGCCAAGTCCGGCGATCAGTTAGATCGTAGTCTGACCTCATAAACCTGCAAAATAATCCACCTTATTTCCTTCATCAACTACTTAGGCCCAAATTCACTTGCCTAAAATGGTTAACCCAAATTTACTAAGTAGTTAGGTTGTCTAACTTATATATTATATCAAATTTCAATCAATATTCGATATGAGATCATATAAAGTTTCCCCCTTTTGCGCACTACATTCTCGTTGTGACATATAAACACAAATCTCACCAGCTGATGCACTCGCACTTCCACCCGGTGACTGGCTCTAATACAATTTTTGTCACAACTCATAGTCCGGCGTGTAACTAGACCGGAGTCTGACTGCACAAGCTTACCATCGTCAGTTAATTAGGCCCAAATCTATTGGATTAAAATGATTAACCCAGATTTACTAAGTAGTTAGGTGATCTAAATGTATATATTATATCAATTAATATCTGATGTGAGATCTTACAACTACTGTCGGTGAAAAACTTATCAGTGAAAGATTTCAATGGTCAATTCTAAAAAAGTTTTTTTTGGTTAAGGAGAAAGAAGGGAGAACGTCGTGGGTTAGGACTTGAGGTTGGCTCTTTTGAATCTTAAGCTTAATTATATAAGTTAACAGTAAACAATTGAGAATTAAAATGATTGAATTATTGTGGGGTGGAAAGTTATGGAGGAAATCAAATGAAATCAGAGTCACATGTTTGTTTTGTTAAATAATTTCTCAAGTGAATGTTACCAAAAACATACGAAAATTATTAGTAACAAGATAAGAATATTGAGGTGGAGGCGCATGTGTCTGTCTATGCATTTAGATGCTCATTTTCAATCATGGCTGCTTTTTTTATTCAAACATTTTCTTATAATTGCCTACAATTTAAATAAGAAATCCAGTATAGGACTTTCTCTTTTTTTTTTTTTTTAAATTAACTTTCTTTTTAAATTTTGGGATAATTATTAATTAGTTGTTGTATTTTTATATATTTTATATTTTAGTTGCTAAAAGGACTAAATAATTAAATACGGAAAAAGATAAAAATAAAAAAAATATTAAATACACATAAACTAAATTATATTTTTATAATAAATAATTAATAATAATTATCCCTTAAATTTCTTAGCTTTAAAAATAATTATTTGTTATTGTCACTAAATATTGGTTGTATTTATGAATAAACTAGTGTTAAAGCATGTGTATACCTTCTAAAATATCGGCGGACAAAAAATTATAATATCATTTTTATAATAAGGTTAAAAATCAAATTATAGAAAAAAAATTTCATTTACTTATAAGTTCAATATTTCACTTATTTATATTACTTGTGAATTAATCTTTATTTTACTTAAAAAATATAAAAATTTGAGTGTTTAATAGGAAGAATATATAAAATAAATATTAATATACTATAATTTAGTTTGAAATTTTTTTAATTGGAAAAAAAATTAAATAATGATACTTTCCCTTTTCAATATAAATTTGTATAAAAATTATAATTAATTAAGCATTTGAATTTTTTTTTATTTTTAAAAAAATTAAGCATAGTAAAGTTAATGATGAAATAAAAATATGAAAAATTATAATTTAAGATTTATTTCTCAAACCTAATTATATGTATAATAATTATATTATAAAAAATTAAACATATAATAACAATTATAGATAAATATATTATCAATCAATAATTTATTGATATAAGTATATTAAAAAATAAATTTATTTTTCTAAGTATTCTAATTAATTTAAATGTCTAAAAAATAAAAATTGAATATAATCATAGAAAAAAAATCAATCAAATATTTTGTTAGAAAAAATAATCAATCTAAGTGTTTAATTTTTTAATAATTTTTTCAAAATAATCTATTATTGTATTTCTAAGACAATAACAATAATAATAATAATAATAATAATAATAATAATTTTGACAAGAATAATAATAATAATTACTATTAATGAAAAGTAATTAAAATGCTTATTTATGAAAAGATTATTTATAATTCAAATATATTCAATAAAATTCAAATTAAAAAAGATAGTTTAGTAAATTAAAATTTTTAATAGAACTTATTCCTTCGTTTATAGGTAATATAGATTTTCATATAAATTTAAAAATATATTCTTTCCATTGAATTTTATTTTACTTTTAGTGGTAACCTATAACATAAAAATAGTAATCAGTTGAGATAAAATAATTTTTTCTTTTAATTCTTGAGTAGTATTCCAAACCAACAAAATTATGAAAAATAAACCTAAAGGTAAGTATTAAATATTTGTTTTTAATTTTTTGAATAAATATAAGCGCTAAGAAAAAAAAAATTAATTTTTTGTTGTTTCACTTCTGTAGAGCAAATATTCAATTTTAAACTATCTTGAACTTCAACTTTCATATTTATACTCTCACTTACCCTCATCAAACATACCAAAGACTAAGAGACATGAGATGGCATGCTTATGATTTATAAATGAACGAACTCTATCTAATTATTAAAATAAAAATGTAAAATACTACTTCCGTTTTTCTCATATCTTTACATTCACTATTTCACCAATATCAATACAAACTCACTTTTTACCAATACCAATACAGAAATAATAATAAACAATTACTAACCCTTTAAAAAACTTACTTTTTCACCAATACTAATAAAAAAATAATAATAAACAATTACAAAACTTACTATAAATGGAAATGTAAACAAATAAAAAAAACACCCAAAAACGGAAATGTAAACATATCATAAAAACGGAGGTAGTATTACTAATCCAATTAAAAAATAAATAAATTAGTAGTCTAAAAAACAAAGGCTTCATCAGAAACTTATTTGGCATGTCATTTTCATTTGGACGTCAATATCATATGTAGACTTAATAAACTTATATAATGCATGCATTGCAACGTGAAGGTTTGGTAATTAT